>JAQFZC010001874.1:0-26247 GCA_034695205.1 Dicyrtoma fusca | reverse complement strand
ACAACGTTACCAGAAGGCTTTCGGTCTGTAAGAGGCCAGTTAGAAGATAAAAAACAAGGGCGCAGCCCTTGTTTTTTATTTAATTATTAGGATTACATTTCTTCATTATTTAGTGTATCAAACAGTAAAGTAATTTAGCAGCATTTGAGTTAGTCAGAATCTGCTGAAGAGTAAGTTTCTAATTAATTCTATTTGAGATTACAAGGATAGTTGGTTGCAAAATGAGCCTTGAGATGAAATATAATGTACAATAATTATTGTAATTACTGAAAAACGAAATGTTCAGCAGGCCATCACTATTAAGTTCATCGAGCATAGGAGTTAACATTAAGGGAATTCCGCAGCACCGCTCCAGGGTGTCTGTCTTGGGGAAAAGTAATTCTCGGACCTTTTACCTATTTGGGTTATTATTAATGGGGGGACAATAATTTGGGGAATCCCTGTGATGTGTGACTCTGATAGAATCACGGACTCCTCGCAGATACCAGCCAATTGGGCAATCACGGACACAGATAGGGCTTGGGTGTGAACGGTAAACTAATTACGGTAATTTTATTTTAATCGCAAAACGATGCTTTTAAAATAATCATAAAATTGTATTGCGAAAATCCAAAAAGCTAATTATGATAAAGAAAAATCAAAATGTGCTATCTTTTGAGTAAGTACCTTGCATTGCCTAAGATCACTACATGGAGACGGAGATTTGTTTACATGTATTACATTGTGAACGGCCTTTTTATCGTAACAGACTTTAACAGAGCGACGGCCACTACGCAGAAGAACCACTAAATGAGCACCCTTTTCTTGACTGCTTGGCAAATTTTCTAAGCTTTCGGGTACATGCACATTTGCTATTCTTCCCTAATAGGACCAAGGTTTTTGTTTATTCTGAAGCATCCTCCTAATTATAATTGTTTGAAAGCAGCAGTAAACTATGATTTTGAAGGCAAAGCTTGATATTTTGTTTGATTCTTCAATTTATTTAGAAATTAAATAATTTTATAATATTATAAGTAAAAGTACAAAAAATATAAGCTGGTTTACCAATAAAAATACCAAGCTAATTATTAAAAGAAAAATAAGCTTGTGAATTAACCGAGCTTGTGAATTTTAAACTAATTTTATTAACTAAATCGATTTATTTAGAATAAAATTATTAGCCCATTAATTTGTCGTTTATGATTACAACATTAATTTATTTATGTATTCGAAATGCAACGATTTATTAATGTGTTGTAGCTGAGATGTTCCCGTTGCTGTCGATAACAAGGACTAATAATTCATGTTGTACAAAAGACATGCATGCATGTATTTACATATTATGTGCCTGGAAAGCAGTGAATTTTTGTTAAAAGAAACCCTGCTACCAAGGATTCTATTTAAAGAATGGGGTATTTCCGTTCCTAGCATGCAGACAAGAGTTTAGCACATGCATAGCATTTTATCTATTCCATTTGAATCATTTTCTTATCTTGGGTAACGTAAAAATACCGGTAGACATCTCGTATGTTCTCTACTTTCATTTTCTCCTCTACCTGATTTTAAAACTGGTCCTGTATGTTCTCTACTAGAATTATCTCCTCCACCTTCTAAATATTGACTGTCTCTGTAGTGTTTTTTCTGCTTCGATAACGTCTCTATCTGCTGCGATATACAAACTTTAGCTGCTTAAACGCGTTATTTTAGTTCACGGAGCACTTAACCCCGGGTAAACATTAAAAAAGAATGCTAAATAAATCTGAATAGTGAACATACCAGAACTAGACCTAGATTACGAAGAAAGTTTGAGGCTAATAATTTCTAATTTTAAAATTTAATATCAGTTGAAGACAAGGTTTTTGCCAGTTGATTTGAAAATTGCTCGATACTGCATAATGGTTAAAAAGGGATTTAAAAAATAAATAATTTAAAATTAAATAAGGGGAATTAAAAGTTCCTGCTATCTGCACATTTTTACCAATAAGAGATTGCTGGGCTGCTTCCAGCCACTTGCCTTACCTTCAGGTTATGTTTATACACATTCTGATGTGTGTTTCTCCTTCTATATTCATTATAAAGAAGAAGAAAAGGATTCGCAGTCATTATTGTTTACAATACGCTTTGCTAAAAACGTTAGCCTTTAAAGTTTAATGGGATTAGGTCCCCATCCTAACGACAAGGTGAAGTGATTGTTGCGATACATAAAATACGGCAGCTAACAAATGAAGGTATATCAATTAATATCAATCTATAAAAATGCAAGAATAACTACTTCATCAGCACTAAACACTTATACTCTATCAGTTAGGCACAAATGTGCATACAGTATACAAATGATTGTTGCGCTGAAAAAGTTTTCTGCTCGCCGTAAAGATGTCACTTACGAGCGAAGTGAAATCATGGCAGTCCCAGCACAATTGTTAATGGCTATAACAAGGAATAAGTATTTAACAATAATCCAGTACTATGGTATTGTACGAATAGCTAAAAATTAAGCTGAACAGCAATAACTCATTCTAGATGGCAAACACTGCCTTGAAACTCATATGTGGCACATTTGAAAGTTAATGATGAAAGTAAACTTAGGTACTGATTATATGATGAATAATGGCAACGGCATGAATAGACTCTATCCAATACTAAATTATATATTAATCTATAATAAATAAGAATAAATTAAATTATAAGCTAATGGCATTGTGATACATTATTATTAATAGGATTGCTCAGTACCCATTTACCGAATCCGAACTGAAAGTCAATACGATTACTTTAATTACATATATATGTATCGATTCATGTCCTTGGTTCCATAGGTGCACAACTCTGTAGTGAGAACAATTGTGAAAGAAAGAGGATGATGGTAAAACCTACAACTTAGGATTATTTCTTAGATTAACTAGTAAGTAAATATGTTTATAAAGCATTAAAAAACGCATGTAAATTGATCCATTTCACGAGCATAAACTTATTCTAATTTAGTTTGTGATTATGTATATGCAATGCATGCCATGAAAGTTCAGTAGGTCATTAATTTACTTATTCAAATGTTACTCTTCAAAACGTATTTGCAAAACAGAACAATTTCAACAAGCGCTGTAAAGAATCAAGAAATCCTTACTAGAAAAAATAAATTTAACAACAACTTTTGTTTTGATTTGACAATGATTTTTTTTCCAAGTTGATAATTTATTTGAAAACGGCATTACTTACATAATTACTTAAGTACCCCAGTCAAATCGAGAAATCTGTAGTTGTAGCTCCAAAAATGTGTAGAACATTTATGAATTAAATCGTCAAAGTTAATCGGTTATTATTAATTATTACGTTCCAATTGTACACCTACCATTTTTTCCCACTCAGGTATTTACCGCCCTCAAACCCAAGTATGTTTGTATTCGTTACTAATATTGTAGGTACATTGAGAGAAAGACAAATCTTATTTAAACAAAGCTGTCGCTGTCATCCACCAAAGATAGCCCTACGGGCTCAGTAAACGTTGACAAAGTTTTGCTGGTTATCGATTGTGATCATTTCGAAAAGTATAAAATTGTTTAGAATATTTGCAGAACGTTAAAAGCATGGACCTACCTATGTAGGTACATACAAACACACATACATACCTACCATTTATATTGGGATTCAATGTACTTCCACCTTATATTTTTGGACGAGCAGTACACCTTACTTACTATTTCCGCCTCACCATTTTTAAAAAATTATATTTAAAGAAAACAAAAAACGATTTTATTTTCAAGTTCATGTAATGGTTAGTAGGAACTAGTTCAAATATGTAGTGCAAGATGACCCGAACCCATAACTTGGTGTTAAACCATGCCGGGGCATAGCCATCTATTACAACCGCTCCATAAACGGATTTGCCCCAATGCAATGGTAGTGCCTCATCTTAAATTACGTTGTTCAAAAACAAAAGAGATGTGATAAGAAAAAATGATTTAAAAAATATGAGAACAAGAAAAACTTAATTCAAACAAAACAAAGCTGACACTGTCCACCAACGAGGATTGCCTAAACGGCCTCACTAGTCAGCTTATGCAACGTCGCAATCACACTGTTATGTACTGGCTCTCTCACTTATACTGATTATGATAACACTATGATACGATAACATTATTGATGGCAATAAATCCGCAGTGGTTTGAATGATTTATTGATTTAAAATTGTAATAGTATAAAAAATAAACGAACAAAGTTACAGAAACGGAAACTTCAGTTTCCTTATTCAAAAAGTAAATGATTATCGTTGCTTTGCTAAACGTAGTTTAAAGCTTAATAAATTAGCTACTCGTAATTACTGCTACATGTTCCATCGGTACTTGTGCTTTCCAATTTGCATAAATTTGTTGAAGAGAGTTAAAGGAACTGAATTGCATTAAAATTAAAACATTGAGACGCTCGTATCTTGTTATTAATCATGACAACATTGTTCTTGTTGTCAATACATCAATAATTATATTAACAATAGTCTGTCCTGCTACACCATTTAGTATTCCAGCCAAGTAGAGTCTCTTTCTGCCCTGCTACACTACACCCTCCAAGTGGCAGTTACATACACACAAAGAAATGTCCCTTCCCAAAAAGAATAGATGTGTAGAGACAGGAGGAGATTTTAGACGAGATAGCATTTTGGTATCTACACACTGTACTAGTCGTAGGGACAAGGATAATGTAAGAGTTGGGAATTAGAATAGGAATTAGAAATAAGATAGATTGGCTCTGGGAAAAAGGGCTTAACTATGATCTCGAATGAGCTGAGATGCGATTGGGACTGGCAATAAGATCAAATGACTGAGTACGTGCTCACGATTTGACAGAGCAAATAACTCCTTTCGGCATATCGGCATATCGGCGATCCTAACTGCAAAATAAACTGTGGTGTGACTATCGGTATAAGATATATGGCATTCTCTACAGAACAACATCCATACCCATCCACTCTGAGGGTTGATGCAGTGCAACAGGTGAGTGCATACAGTTGCTCAGACTTTTGAGAAAACAAAACAGAAGGAGAGAACATGGACAAAACTCATTTTCATCTATAAATAGTCAGACACAGCCAAAGGCTAAGGGGTGATCACCAATTCATTTCATCTTCCATTTCCTCCTGACCCCAAAACAGATTCTCACATTCATTTTTGACGATGTGAGTCATACGGTTTTTAGCAGTCGCCCCTTCAATGCAATTTGTAGCAGCAGCGTAGTCTGGACATGACACATTCCGGCACAATCTTCCAATATGTGGAGGTAGACCCTATGAAAAGCCCTAATTTACAGAATCCCTCTAGTCCTGAAAGCACAGTTTTAAAATGCGTGGATTCAAAAATAACACTTTAGGCAGATTGGCTAATTTTTAGTGCAAAAATTTTGAAAATATGTCATTTCGAAAAGCACTATTTTAAAGAATGTTTTACTCTTGTAACCAAATTTTGAAAATGCATTTATTTAGAAAGCCTTGTTGCACAGAATTTACCATTTTTAAAACCAGGCTTTGGAATTGCTGCTGTAGGCCTGATCCTGTGTGCCGTAAGGGATTTGATTTGGAGGTAAAAAGCAGGCGACCTTTTTAATTCTTTTGCTGATGAAGAGGTTCATGAAATATGAAAGTCGGATGAGTAGGTATCTATGTATAACAACCATAATGTCGTTCATACGAGGTAAAACACTTCTACAGTAAAATTAGTTACCTACGTAAGTAATATGTATTGAATAATCCAAAATTACTTGGGTTCTGCTCAGCTGGGGTAAAACACCAGTCTGATGGGAGTAAAAAGCAACTATCATATACATATATCTAATGCTAAATATCAGACGTGAACATTTTTTCCAATGGATTCAATCACTTTCGTATGGACGGTTTAACATTACACTTCAATTAACAGAACTATATAATCTTAGAGCTCAGCGAATTATTACCTGACACAGGGCGAAACATTGTTGTTAACCCCGGCTTATCAAAATAATTTTTTTACAGTGTTTGAGCCCTTTATTTTAACTTTAAAATTACTATTTCGCTATATGCCTCACAAGTTGTTTTTCTACAACGGCAACCGTTTTATTTTCATCGCTTTTTATGACACCAACATAACTTAATCCAGTCACCTAGATTTTATCTTGTAAAACTATTTTCGAGAACACTTTTTAACGGAGTTTTAAATGTTGCTAAGCTCTTAGTTATTAATCACACCAATAATAGCTTAATTTTTTGGGACTGGTTTTTACCCCCTATTTTTTGTACACCCGCCTCCCTCAACGCTGCGCTGGTTACGCTGCTGGTTTGGCTTTACAACACCAATCATATCCACTGAATGCTAAGCTTTCCGCCATTATGCGTGCTAGCGTAACGATCTCTTAAATATGGTATCGACTTGCAATCATCGCAGTCGGAAATTCAATAGGGATTAGTGCCTATAGCTACCTTATGTAAAATAGCCAAGATCCCAAAGCCAAATGGACATGCGGATGAAGGAGTGAAAACAACAAGCTTTCAATCTCAACCATTGTTTCCTGCTGCAACTGTATTTTTCGCTCTTGTACAGGCTCCCATGATTACCTACGAATGTCTCTGAGTCAGCACCAACTTCCAGTCTTTATAAACTACACAGTAATAATAGATACGGAGGCACAATTGGTGCATAATGGACCCATATTATTACAGTAAAGTTATGATTGAATTTTAACAAACGTTTTTATTGTACATAGAAAATGGATGCCTAATAGTAAAAGTGCTAGTTACACTTTTACAACATAGTAACACTGCTTTTAAACACATTTCAACAGTAGTAAAACTACCATTTACATATTTACACATTAGTAAAACTGCTATTTACACTTTTTTAAATTAGAAAAACTGGTATTCACAATTTTAAAAAAAAGTGGTAGGTATTTACATTTTATAAAGGCAGTAGTAACAAGTTGATTGCTGTGGCTTTATCACGTCAAAATGGTATTAATGCATAAGGGGGAACTAGACTTGCGTGGAAGTGCTTTTAAGTGGCAACCGAACTTAACTCACAATGTTTCTTCAACCGCGATATGAATTTTTTCTGTAGCTAATAATTGAAATTGGACGGTCCAAGCAACTGTTCTTGAAAATAGACTTTTCCCTCTAAATTCTAAAATCTTTTTTATATTGTTGTTTGTGATTTAAATTTTACCACGGGAATGCATAGCAAAAGAATTTCTGTACATAGTTTTGTCCAAAAAATAAAGTCATGCATAGGTTGTCTTTATAGACATCTTCTGCAGTACAAATTACGCACATAATGTCTCTACGTAAATACATACCTAGCTATTATTGACATTGTTCGTAATGTAAGTTACTCACTTTGTGCGACTGTCTCCGAGTACCTAAGTCTGTAATGTACATAATGTCTTTTGAGAAGAAAAATGATGCATATGTATGTACTTTGGATAAACATGATTTTGCTTTTAAGAGTTCATAAATACGCATCCCTTTGCTTGCGGCCAAAACTGGATGTGTATCATTTTGCTTCTTAAACGGTGATATGTAGGCTATGAATTTTTACTATCAGTTGTAATAGCAGTGTTTATTTGCACAGATGCGTAATTGAATACCTGAGGTTGAAAACGATTTATTTCAAATCGCTATGTAAACCATTCTCCGTTCTTATGCAGCAAGTAGTTTAAATTAATTTTCATTCTGTTTTATTATTCAGTGGTACTAATTTATCATGCATACTCTGAGCTGAATAATTCAATCAGCAAGTTAGCTGTCAATATGCATGCTTACAAAGTCTTAATACAAATACAAAATTTTTTTTAAAGTTCGTTTTAGAAGATTTAGTTCTTGAAAATTTAGTGCCATAGACAAGGTTTCGAAGTTGTAGTTTTTGAGTTGTTAGCGCTTTTCGCAAAGATATAATATTATGGCTATACCAATACTAATACTATAATAAACGCACATGTAATGTGCGTTTATATTCACTTTACTTGCTGGTTGGTGACATATACTTGTTTATGTATGTATGTACCTGAGACGTTTAAGGATTTCCAGGTGCAGGAAAGCCGACTGCAGAGAAGACGTGGATGTTTAGCCAATTTGGCATGACCTAAAATAAAGTTAAAAGTAAAATAAAATTTGTTATTTAAATCTGGACAATACTGCACAAAGTGTTACGATTGTGTTTTAATTTTCTTTAATGTACAGTTCAACTCACTTGTCTTGAGAGAGACTCGTCACTTCAATGACTCCAATGTCAGTAAAACTAGAGATCCTTTAAATCTTACTCCGAAAAATACGGTTCGTAAGGATATATACAAGACAAGCTGTATAGGATGTGTTTATTTTTTTGCTTCAATAGCTCTCAATGTTAAGTTTAGATTTCCAAAATTGTCAAAGTGAACAGGATACACCGGCAGAAATAAACATGGCGAAGTTTTTATTTAGACTTTCATGGCTGAAAATATATTTCTATTTTGAAATTTCTAATTTAGTTCCAACTGCACCGTATTTCAGTTACTCTAATTTTACTTTTGTAGAAGAAATCGTTACGGAAAAAATCAGTAAGGAAGGGATCGGCAGTTGAAACGGTGAAGCCTCCAATCTTCCACGCTATGAATAGGATTTCAATGGGCTACCATCTAACTTGCACCCGCAAACCTTTTTTTAGATTATTCTATTTTGTCGGCCCTGTTATTTTAGAATAGTACAGAGCATGTATTTCCATCCTGCGGGGCTATTCTTAAGTCTTCTCACCCAAATTAGATCCCTGAATCTATTATAAATAAAGTTAGCGCTTTGCTACGGCATGGAAATAGACTCCACAAATAAATTACATCGGCTAGCTATCGGTATATACTAAACGTGGAAAAAACTGAATTGTCGTTAGCCACCGAAAACATTGTGTAGCAAAGGAAAAAATTAAGATTCAGTAATTAAGTTAACATGTAAGATACAGTTAGTTCCGGTACCTGCTTTCCATTTAATAAAAAGAAAGCATCGTCAGAAAGTGAAATACGTCACGTAACGTTTCGAGAAACGTTCGACACGTACCTTCTGTCAATCATTGGGAAAAAAGCAAAAGGAAGGCAAGGATGTTAATTTGTATTTCCATAATGATTCTGCCTTTTCAGGTATATGCAAATAATACCTTGTCATGTCTGCACATTGAGCGCTTCAAGTTTCGATTTTCAATAAAGTAAACCTTATAGTAAAAAGGACTGCCTTCGGCATTTAACCTCCCACTGAGACCACATCAATCAAGGCTATATCGGAATGCTCATTGTTTAAACTTTCCCTGGTGTGAAAATTTTGAGTTGAGCTCAAATCAAATATTTGCAAGTTGCTTCACAGTAATTATTATTCCCCATCAATAATGAAAACATATTGAATCGCGTATCATGCATGTTCCAGTACTAGAGACACATTGATTGTTACTAATACCGCTACAACCCAAAAAAATGAGCTGAGAAAAATGAATGCTAGTTTGTACAGAGACTAGAGACAGTAATAGGTTAAGTGAATATGATTATCATTACTGCGGATCGCATGTATATAATAGGGGACATGCATAACGAGACGACTTTCGACGTCTGTCTGTCTGAGACTGCTGCGATATCTGCAAATAGTAAATAGAGCTACGACCTAAGTCAATCTCAAGACTGGTGCTTCGCTTAACTATGCCTGTACATAGGTACGCCCCGCTCTTGGAAGCTGCTGGCAATTAGTCCCTTCTCTCTTTGTATGTACGTACGCAGATGTACCATGTGTAAACTGTCAAATTTATATGATTACACTATAAAAATACATTGCAAATACGTAGTTGACTAATGCTGCTTTGACATTAGCTAAAGGTGATGAACATAAATTAGAAGCCACAAACTTCGTTTCTGAGCTGAAAAGCATGAGCAGTGCAATCAACCCTTGCTTCTGATATACAGACACAAAACGACGGAGTACAATGGCTCAATTGTCCACCAGCCACAAGGTGCACCAGGGAAATCCTATGATGTGTGCGGATTGCGGAGGCGGTGACACTTAATTATACACACAAGCCATCGGATACAAAGATATCCCCAACAATCATTGTATCAAAGTTATATTAAAATATTCACTGTACATGAAGAGCGCAAGAAGAGTGCTTAAGGAAGTGCTCCACATGAGAAGAAACTAAATATGTCTAGCAGCACTGATGATGACTCGTAGAAGAAACAATCCCTTCACGTCAGAGCCACGCATGAATGGTCAAAATTATAACATGGCCAGAACACAAAGTACAATTGCATCTTTACTTTTGTCTCACAATAAAAATAAGTTTCTTTTCTAATCCAATTCCCGCCTTTGCTCAGGCTGAAATCAATTCAGTCGTCGTCTTCAGAGGCAGACACAGAGTGACGACGTGGGGATAATTATTAGACTACAAACAGTAATTACTATTCCGCTGGTTGGACTGAGAATTGTTATTAACGACTCGTCACGTGCCTAGACGAACATAAGTAACTGCCCACGAAATAATATTGACATAAAAAATAAATAATAACCAAGATAGCCATCCGTGTGCTGGCTTGTCTTTCCATGACATGTCAATGATGCCAAAGCACATTTTCTGATGTACTTTTTAGTCCTACAACGACCATTTAGGAGACCCTGTATAGTGCCTTAATATCGCGAATTGTAATTCTAATTGTAAATGAATTTACAGTTACAATTTAAAATTTTAATTGTAAAATACAATTTAAATTCTAAATAACTGTATGTAATTTGCAATTGTATTTTGGGCTTCTTAACCCATGAATATAAGTTTTAAAATATATTGTAATTGTATTTTATAATGCAATCACAATACTTTTTTGTATTCACACTTACGAATTATGTTATTTAATTACTGTATTAAGGTTCAAGCTCTGTATACGTCAGACGTGCATGTCACTAACTGTTAATGCAACATGGCCAAAGTCCACTCATATCTGACATGCTAAATAACCAGTCTACCCATATTACTGGCTTTACTATTTTAAAAACTGTAAAAGCGGTATTTACACTTTTCAAAAATGCATGTAAAACTGATATCTACATAAATATTTTAAAATTAATAAAACTAGTAGATATACAAGCTTGGACTTTTTAAAATGAGTATAACTAATCATATGGATGGGCTTGGACTATTTTGCAGTTTGGCAGAAGCTGGACTTTTCATTTCTTTTCTTTCATTTTCAGCTACAGTGGCACTATACTGATACTGACTATACCTACGCATAGATATGTACATCTATGCCAGACGGCTTACACTGGGGTAACCGTTCAACTTCATTTGCAGATATGCCCCAAGTTTCTTAATTGATACACCCGACACGCATATATCGTCCTGCAGTAGGTGATAAATTAGCCGGCTAACGACGGCAAAAAACGTTGGCCTTACAATGCAGTTTGTAGTTTCGTCGTCAGACCATCGTCCAGAATTTCCACGGAGATTGGTTGACGTTGAAAATGAAATGAACGGGCGAGCCAGAACATTAAAGTTCGTTATAGTAGGTACAGTAAACCTTTGCTATACCAGCAAAAATCGGGCTAACTAAATTTGGCCATCTGGCCCATACAACATAAGCAGGAATAAGTGAGCACTACACATGTTCGCAAATATTATGGAAAATGGCTTGAAAGTATAAACACTGCAGAACAACGTCATAATAGATTAATTTCTATTCAAAAATTAACATGTTGGCTATTTGGCGCAAATTAAACTGAGTTGCCCATTTCCAACTATACAGACTATTTAATTACCATCGGATGGTTTAATACTGCTTGAAGTTTTTAGTTGTGCTCAATTTATATTTTGCTGTATAGATAAACTAAAATAAGAAATAGTTTACTAATATTTGCTTACTATGTTAATCTCATAAATTTTAGTGAGTTGTTAACCATTTATGTTCATTGTGCTGTATACCGGTGTAAAAACGGTACAGCTGTATACCGGTCGTCTGTGTAAGCTGGTCGGAAAGACCTTCCCCTTGAAGAACCAGTATATCAAAGTTTCACTATATTTTGTTATTGTTTTGTGTTTCATTTACTTACTTGCAAGCTGCATGTACATACGTACATACATACAATGAAGGAAATGCAACATGCAATGAAGATTAATCTAGAGCTGAATCTGAAAATTGCATCCATGCCCATACACTTTCTATTGTATTTTTTTGTTTCCTGCACTCGACTCGTAAAAAATGATAAAATAATGATCGATGTCTAATAACGACGATGATATCCAGTGGGGTAGAATGGGCATAACTTTATATTTGACAATTTTTTTAACGATGCCGAACGAAGAACTTGAATCGCGATGTCAATGATTTTGAGTCTCAATCACCAGCACCATATGGCATGATGCGATTCCGTCTTGGTTGTCTTCCCGCTTCAATTCATCTATTCACAGCTGCACACTAGCATTGCCATTTGTAATTGTTTGTTTTATCCTTTCAAAAATACATGAACTATACCTTTGCATTTCATTGAATTACTATTATTATATTTTTAATGAATCGATTCTCTGCATTCTCTCTGTTGTAGTCTGTCTGGACTAATTTATTAAAACTAGAGGCATTTTTCATGTTTTCGGTTCATACTGGGCTAGCACCTTCACTCTCAACTCTCAAAATTAATCCGTTCGTAACGGATACATCCTACATTTGGCATGATTGGTTTCTCGTAACGTGGTTTCGACTTGTGTCTAGTATGATTCCCGCGGATAAAGTGATAAGTGCAAGATAGATCCACATTAAAGATAATTGAATAAACTGATGGGTCAGTTGAATATCTAGTATTAAAACCAAAAAAGGCAAAATCCCAGACCCAAACATTAATATTAATAAAATAGCAAAACCTATTTATTCATTTAGTAGAATATTGGAAATATGTACCTTTATTCGTCCCTTTCCCTCATGAGGGGTCTTACATTAATAACGTTTCCGTTTTGGTGTAAAAACCCACCCTTCCCCCCTGTCACCACAGGACATTAGCATACAAATTAGTAAATTTGGACCACTTCCCCGTCCTTTGAAATGTTATTAATTGGCCCTCCCTAAGCTTAAAAAATACAATGACTAAGTCAGTTAGCTCTATACCTACATACGTATACTTCTTCAACCCAGGGCCAGGGCTAAAACAAAGGTAATTTCTATGGTCCTAAAAGTAGTTACCTAAGTATTTTACCCAAAAATTATTTTCCTAAACGTTTTTTTTTTCGGTACAGCAAAAGCATGCATTTTAGGTACATCAACACTAAACTTTTTTATTGTAAAAAATTAATGTTCAAACAATTATTGGAAACAGGAATACCTAGACAATTTCATAAAATAATCAAAATACTGGAAACAATGTAAAATATTATAACATAAAAATGTACAATAATTCAGAAGTAGGTGGGTTTGCACTGTCGACAGGTAAGCGAAGGCAATATTAAAATTTTCATTCTATCGCGTATTACCATAACATCTTGACCAGACCCATTACCAAACATCAATACATACAATACCATAGTTACCTAATTACATAATCCGTATGCACTAATTCGCTACGTGGGAAATAATTTTGATTTTCGGTTATTTACACGGCCAGCAGACAGCTTATTAGAAGGACCTTGTTTTGTTAGAATGTTAGATTTATCCCTGATTTCTAAATAAATTTGTGTGACAATGAAATCGGATATTTGAGACTCTGACTTTGTAGCTTGAGTGTGTCGTTAAGCGGAGGTAGGTAGATGGAGAGAAAAAGTTGCGTTTTTATATTTTGCCACGGTAAATCATGCCTCAAAGGGATTATTAAGTGGATGGGTTTATCCAATTGTGCGAGCGTTTAAGTGATAACGGAATGGAGCGTGAGAGACTAGGGATGATAATTGCAGTTCCCCGCTGAGTTAGTGAAATTTGTAGCTTTTAACATGACAATCAAAGACGAGAAAGATTTAAGTGGTCCAAACAATCTTTGCATTCTTGATGCATTTTTGCATGATTAGCCGTCGTCTCTTTTTTATTCTTGTACTCACTTGTCTCTCTCCTGCGTGTGCTGTCTGGCTCTTAATTTCATGTAGCCAATGGCTGGCGATTCGTATAAACATTTTTTATTTAATGTCTCTCTTTACCCTCCACACAGAACCCACAAATTTTAACCCACTTTTAATTGAATAAATATACAGTGCCTATACATAATCAAGTGCTAATGCTAATCTCAGCACAACAAACAAAAATGGAAACCACTCGACAAGGAGGAGTTCATTGCTCATAAACAAGTTCTGGTTAATTACTTAAATCCTTTAAAAACAAAAGTTCCTCTGTTTTATTCTACTACTTAAATATTGTACCTATCTACGCATACCCGAGGCAGCTGAGTAGTTTAAGAACTATGTCTGTATTTGAGATTCAAATATTTTAAAAATAGGTGTGCATTAAAATTATCCATAAATTACAAATTTTGATTGTGTCAAAAAGGAAATGGATGTAATTTACGAAAAAACGGCCAACTTAGCAGATTTTTAGATGCAATCATTTGTAATAGGTTTTTATTTTTTTTTTTCTAACATTTTCTTTATTTATTGCCACGTGACAATATTGTCAAGTTTACACGATAAGCAAGGATCCTGACAAGGTGTTCGCAAACTCATCATGCCTTACAGTAATATACATATAGCTCTTCCATGGCTCAAGCACAATCGGCAGTAACAGTGGGCCCAAAAGCAGTCAAATAGTAAAGTGGTACGTTTGACAGTTTAAGGAAAAACAGTTCAACCGGCGTTTAGATTTTTTTCGTTAAATCTTGGCACCCTCCGTTTGAACAACATTTGAAAGACAGCGGGGCTAAAATATTTTTAGAAAACCGCTAAAGACTGCGAATCAGCCACCATAGTATAGTGAGTACATACTACTGTTTATATCAGAGCAGATTGCTCCCAGGAAAGGTTCGACGAGCTGAAAAAGATTAATTCTTCAGTCGTCCAGGAGTTCAGTCGTAGATATCAGCCGTTCCTCTCATCGGAAAAACAATTTTTTGGTGCATACATCGACATTTTCAACTACAACCAGTGGAAGTTGTCCACTTGTACTCGGGAATCCTTTTTGAAGCATTATGCATGCAAAATATGTTTGGTTTGCTAGCTGTTCATAAACTAAGTTCTGTTTGCAATGAGAGCCAAGTCTGCCACTTGCTTGACAAAAGCAATCTTTTTATTTTCATATTCAAATGTACATTTACATTCATGTATTACCTCATTACCTGGCATTAGCTTTAAAGTTTTAATTAATTTTATTCATTCTAAGCATTTTGACTCATTTTAGCAACTTATTTTACTTCTGATTGTACCAAACGTAAAACATGTAACAACTCTAACTGCCCATTGATCCACTGCCTCCGTGGTCCATTATGTTTACTGCCTTGGTTTAACATAATTGATTTTTACTGCCAAATTGTATCACGTGACTGCTGATTGTCTTGTACCATGTCTTCCAAACAAATTTGATTCTATTGATTTTAAAAATAATGGAGGCGGATGCAGTTAAATAATGGCAAGTTGAATTTTAAGGATTTAAGTTGTTTGCTTAAAAATTCAATCCTACACAACCAACACCCTTTGACTTGTGAAATAATTGTTACTGTTATCAGATAATAATAATTTAATCTGTAGTTATGTTAAAAGATTTGGTTCGTTCCCAAAATCTAATGGTCAAGTCTTAAGAGGAAATGCGATGCGTGTATACGCGAGAGAAGCTTTCCTCCGAGATAAAATAATTAGAAAATGTAATCGGCGATTTTAATCACTTGCAACGTTCGATTCGTCATCATTTGCTTGGAATGTTTTTGCATGACCCTTGTCCCTCATATATGTATGTAAGTACACACCAGCAATCGAAATCGTATCACATTTGTGAACGGAAAGGGCGATTGTGTAAAAATGTAGGCAAGCTAGTGGTTTAATCAGATAGCAGTGCCAGTGCAGTCAGGTGTCATATACGGAGACTGTGCAATATACATATCGTGGTTGAAGATCCATTTTGTTAGTCCAGCTACATCCATTCTGATGCAATTCCATCGTAATCTTTATGTCACTTTAATCCAAGTTCCAAAAATTAACTTTGTACGCCACGTATACAAAGCGCAAAAATGCCACTTTTGCAGATTTGTAAAAGTGTGAAAAAGTTTTAGCCAATTTTGAAAAGTGAATATGTGCCTCACTTACTCGAAAAAGTGTCGAGTGTTAGTGCCTATCTCCACTTTTTGTAAACGGGTGAAAAATAGCTTGTTGAAACTTACTTTAAAATAACATTAAGGGAACGCTGGACTTGCGTCAGAATGCTTCTTCACCCACGCTAAAACTACAAAGCTCTGGCCGGTGACTCACTAGTCAGAGTGGATTTAGAGTTTGGTTGACTTGGACTTGGGCAGCTGCTGACTCTTACAGTCTGTCAATCAATTTCTCCTCTTTATAAATTCTATTCTTTCATTTCATTTATTATTTATGAAGTACTTACGACGCCTCCAGCCATAGATGTCTAGCTTGTGAAATGAACAAGTCAAATTAGCTCCAAGGAAATGAACACATCCTCGCAATCGCACATACAGTATCCACGCACACAACACACAAATAAACACTCGACAGATTTCAAACGTCTGTGGAAGAGAACGCGTTATAAAAAATATGTGTCTCAGTCCAATTGTCGGCACGGTGTCTAGGCGCTTATATCGTCATAGACAGAATTGGTATGCGACATACAGTCTGAAATATGGAACCCCAAATCGACAGCTGACCGTGGATACTTATCCTGACTTAGGAAGAGAAAAGACCTGATATCTAAATTCAAATTCCCAGCAAAGGTCCGCATATTCTTTATAAAAACGATTTAAAAAACTTTGGCATTGCAGTGTTTTGAATAGGAACAAAATATCATATTGGCCCATATTTGAACAGGTGTAAAATGTGAGGAATGGGGGATAAGGGCTCTAGAAGCATTTCTTATTGAAAGGAGATAGTAAATGAATCAGGTGTGGGTGGCAGCTAGGTACCTAATAGTGCAAACTGGTCTAATTTTATGAGTTTGAAAAGATATAGAAGGTCATATTTGCTGGTTTTTGAAAATGTATCAACGAAACGAGGGTACTTAAAAATTTGTGCAAATCGGCACACATCATCTGTTTTCTTGTGCCCCTAGCATTTGTTTGTTTGAAGGAATTTGAACAAACGTTTTAAAAATAGTGTAACAAACATTACTATTTCTAAAAAAAAAAGCCTCTATCATATACTGCGTCCATTGGGCTATCCTCAAGGGAAGTGGCAACTTTGTTTTTGTGAATAAAGTGTGTTCCTCATGCATGTTTTTGAAAAGATGCAAAGTGCACGATTTCCATGGTTTTACAATTTGCAAAATGTCATATTTATACGGTTTTGAAAATGTGTTGTTTGGTGCCGAATACGGCGATCGTAAGAGTAGACATGAGTAGGAAAGACTTGAGACAGCCTGCACTTCAGTTCCGTAGGTAGGACCTTGAATGAAAGATGAGAACTCCGGTTCAATGCTAGATGCGTATTGGAGATTAGTTCCCTTAATTTCTTGTGTTTTATTCGAGTAGAAGTTTCGCGGATATAAATGGCTTGCCTTAGATCAACAAGCAAACTAATTAAATAAACAAATTAATCATTTATTGAAAACTGCCAATCAATGCTCACATCTAAAACTAAAATTACACTGGTTCAAACTGTAGGACTGTACAAACCAATCGGCAAATCTACAGCAAATTAAAAGTAGGCAAGTTGACGAGACCCCGAATCAAGTAGTTCGTAAAATTAAAATTTTGGAATTGTAAAATAAACTTTAGAGAACAAAGCTCAAACAATACAAATATATAATAATGCGACAAATGTTATAAAATTTTAAATGTTATTAAAAGTAATTATTGCGAAGACTTCGAAGAGTGTCACGATCTTAACTTAGGAGGTCACTGACTGGAATCGATGATGATCGGCAATCGAATGATGTTAACTGACCAAATCAGCTGGCTTTACATACCCCTTCAGTCCAGGGTTTAAAACAAAGGATCCTAAAAATAGTAATTTAGTAATAAATGACCTAAGCGTTTTTTGTCAGTAGACCAAAAGCATGCATTGTACATACATCAATATTGCATAGCTTATCGTAAAACATTAAAAATTAGGTTATCTTCAAACAATTTGGAAGAGGATCGGGTAGGTATGTAATTGAAAATACTGGAAATAACGTAAACAAAAACAGAAGAAAATACAATTCAGAAGATGGCGGGTTTCGCGTTGGCAGTGAAACGAAGGCAGTTTTAAAATTACAATTTTTGTTTATCCCTTAATTACCATACCTTGACCATCGCCATAAACTAACATCAATACCAACCCCTGACTATATGATTATTTACTCCTTATCGTACACTAAGTACAAAAGAGCGTAAATTTTAAACGTATTGAGTTGTTTTAAAAAAGGTGGAAAATGCTGCAATTACGTGTTTTTGAAAAGATACAAGGTGTAGTATTTGTGTGCTTCTAAATAGATGCAAAATGTATGATTGACATGGTTTATAAAAGGTGCAAAATGCTGTCTATAAATGTTTTGAAAGCTTGCAACTCATTCTATTTTAACTACATGGCAACCAATGCCATACCAAAATGTTCCATTTGCTTCTAAGGATGCTCGAGTGTCCGTAACTTGGGTTGCTTCTGACTGAGCTTGGACGTTTACTGTTTATGCGTATGCTGTGTGTACGGAGACAAAGAGTAGGAAAGGGTGGATGCGGATATTGGATGGGATTTGCGACGGAGAGGTGAAAATGAAAATAAAAGCTGGGCTGAAGGAAGAAGAGTTTATTCGCATTCGAACATGCATTCGTAATCGCCATTGTCGGCTATTATCGTCGGACGGATACAACTCAAGTCAGCTCAGTGAGTCTTCACATTCTTAGTCCACATTTGCTTGCCATTCAACTCCTAAACGCAGGTTTACATTACACTGTACTTATGCAAATCCTCCCTGCCACCAGATTATCACCATTGACACGCACGTCAAAGAAAGAAGTAGCATCAAGGCACACACCACTCACATACTCAGACATCTTTTCTTCTGTAGCTATAGTTATAATTTGGAGCCTTGCAAATAGGATGTGAAGCGGAGATACACGGATCCAATGCAAAGCTACAAACTAAAGTTTATATACCTATATTATCTTTCTCTGCTAGGGCACTGTACACCCTAGTATTTAGAAAGAAGCTAACCCTCGCTGTATACTGCTGTCCACGTAAAAGATAAAGATCCCTAAGTATGCACTCAGCAAGTTACCTCTGCAGATCTGCATAGCTCCTTCCAATCTTGTCAGGCAGCCAGTGCCGGAGCCAGAGAAAGACATCAATTATTATATATTTATATGGCTATAGCATACACAGGGGTATAGCTATAAGTATATGTAAGTATAGGCCTATACTTAAACTGAGGACTGAATGGAATGCTTATTAACGAGCAACATACTAAGATGGACAACGTAATTTTATGCGCATAGAAAGTTTCCCTTTAAATCTGTGTGTAAGTTTATAGGCTAGTTAGCTAGGCGTGAAGTAATAGAATACCGAACTTAAAAGTGGATGGCACCAAAGACCCAACCGTTGTAGATGCTGTTCCTATTAACAATTGTATTATTATCTAAATAATCGTTTACTAACGTGTGCTGTGCAAGACAGGGAAAAGGACAGGGGAAAATGATTAATCTCAGGCTTCTTATTTATATCATAACCACGGTTCTACTGATATAAGTATAGCCACACAGAAATTATTTCTTTTATTATATCCAACACTATAAGAAAAGAACAGACATGGGAGCAGTTTCTGTTTCATTTAATTGTGAATGTTATTACGTGCTTCTCTGACGACTCACTTGTCAAAAAAGGACTGCACAGTTGTGCATGTATTTCCACGACTCATTGCTCCTTTGAAACGTAATGAGATTTGTAGTAATCAGAATTGTTGTTGGAAAGTCAGAGCAGAACAGATGATTACGATGATTACCTGAATCTCCGTGGGAAGATGGAATAATGAGACACCAACACCAATTTTTCTGCTACTGTATTTGCAGGGATGAGCTATTAAATAATTAGGGAATTTACCATTATCTATTATTTGTTTTTGTAACTTCTATTATCTCTATGCATTCCCCAAAAGGAACTGGGCAGCAGAAAAATATTGTTTGATTTATTGGAAACTTGGAAAGTTGATTAAAATCGTGCGAACTTCCTTGCTTATCGCTATGTATTATACTGTCTATGTAGATGCGCTTGTCAATGGGTTTCCGTTTCGGCTGCCGCGTAGTAAGCAACTAGACAACAAGTACAAGGATTAATAATAAAAATTTTATTTCAATTTTAATGTCTTACTGCATACATGGCAGCAGCTCATGACGGAAAGATTGATCGACTCTGTTCTTCTGATCTTATCTAATGTTCAAAATATATTCTCAGGTAATCTATGTATTTTCGATTTTCCAATTCAAATTGCTCTTTAAAATTGTTTCATGCTATAGCACAAGGAAGCGCAGTAAGTACATATGTGCAGCACATATAACCGTCAGCAATATATATCATAGCTTAAAATTGAAATTAACAATCGAAGGAATTTGCGACAGCGCTTATTGATAAACTGGAGTGTTCCCAGAATTTGGGGAACATTGAATCAGGAAAATTGTGCAAATATGAAAGACTGTAGTTAGAACATCGTGCATCTACGGTGGCGCTCCTGAGCGAGGAGTACAGCAGAATATTTGTAAATCCTCAACTATTATTATATACGAGAAGACATGGGCACTCCTGGGATAAAAAAAAGAACTGAACATCGATTTGGGAGTGAGCTGAACTTTGTTGCATTTATTAGAAACTTTCAATCTTTCATTTTTGAGCACTGCATTCAATCGCATAAACTAAAACATAACAGCACTGAGCTAGTGGGATTAAGTATTGACTGAAAAATACTTGGATAGAAATATTGGGAGCTTTTCTTATTTCCAGCCCTAAATCCCAGAAGTATTGAAAACTGTTTGGTCCCATAGCCTTTCGTTAGATTTATATAGCACAAACGCAACCTTTTTTATAACCTAGCATCTCCAATACAAACCAATAACAATAACAACAGCAGTTACAGCAGTCTAATCACAAATCAATTTAGGCACCTACCTAAGAGTACAGATCGTGTTTGTGCTAGTACTATGTAATGTATGTATGTAGTAGCTACCAAAGTTAGCTAGCAAAACAAAACCCTTACACGTACAGTATCTACGGCTGGTAAAAGTACACCCCTCGGTGCTCGCTGATTCAATCTTAAATCGCATTTTAACAAGCATATAACGTACAATGTTTAATCTTTACTTACTTGCAGCCCAATAATCGATAATTGATTCTAGCGGAAACTGTTGGATCCATTGCCGATCCCGCTCGAGCAAACCCGCCCAACCACCGCAAGTTAAAACTTGTAAGGCTAACGATTAAATACATCATTGTACTTTCCTCGAATTAAAAGTGTAACTACCTAACTAAGCAAACAGCAAATAACACTAGTTTTGGAACAACTTGTTTCTTTTTCTGAGTTTTAAAGTTAGCTGTGTGGCTTCAGGGATGAATTCGGTGGATTTTTTCACCACCACTTCCTTGAAGCGTATACAGGAAAGCAGGTCCATCTCAATATTTTATTTTTATTTATTTTGGAAGCAAATCCAGAATATTTGGTTCTATAACTTATGCTAAAAAAATACACATCTTTTAGGCTCAGCTGCCATAACTGTTAAGCAACAAAAAACATGAAGTTCTAAAATGGACCTCCGTTAGTGGATAATTTTAATGAAAGTGGTGGTGAAAAGATCCCCCGAATTTATCCCTGAAACCACACAGCTAAAGTTAAAAACCGGAAAAAGGAACAAATTATGTAGTGCTAAAAGTAGTTTTATTTGCTTAGTATACTATATATTATTGTTTTTCGAGTTAGTTATGCTTTTAATTTTAGGAAATTACAATGGTGTATTTAATTGTTAGTCCAACAATTTTTTCAATTGCGGTGGTTGGGCGGGTTTGCTCGTACGGGGTCTTTAATGGACCCAACATTTTCCACTAGAATCAATTATCGATTATTGGACTACAAATTAGTAAAGATTGAACAATCTACATTATATGGTTGATAAAATATTATTTAAGTTTGAATAAGCGAGTACCGAGGGGTGAGCTTACTAGGTATAGGTACTGCATGTACGTTGGACTCCAATGACACATTACAATAATGCCGTATAATGCTACGTTAATCACTCTAATGTCCGTAAAAAGGTAAAAAAGTGAGCGTAATTTTTTTTACTATCATAGTTTGCAGTTCACAAGCTGATTCAACTGATTGCCATTTTTATCTTTTTTATATTTGAATTTGGATCCAAACCTTTCTATAAATACAGAATGAGATAGTAGCGTACAAATGAAATTAAATATTTTATTTTACATCATAACTTACCATATGGTTTAGGTCGCTGCCCAGACGTCAGTATGTGCAGTGCGAGTGCAATGCAAAATTTAATAAACAAAAAATAGCTTCGCCCCATGTCGTGTTATGGTGCTAGTAAGATCGCCATGGATGTTAGTTACTGTTAATAAAATTGCGCAAGATGACAGAATAATATCTGAGTAGAGTGAAGTGCAAAAAAGGGTGTCAGGATAAAATTGCATCCAATGCAGTAGGTCTGTAGCAGTTTAGTAGTTACTCTAGTGGTACATAAGTTACATATTGCAAGCGGTGTGTATTTGATTAATCTTTATGCCAGTAAGTTAGATTCAGCAAATACGTCGGTCTGACTTGGTCACACTCTCATCGAATGTACTTTGATGTTCAGATAGTAATGGAGCCCAAGTACCGAGAGAAGAAGTCTACCCCAGGATTGCGGCTTATCACCAAAGACTTGCTTCAAGAGTCTCAATGAACAATGGAACAAAAATGTATTTAAAATTATCAAGTTTAGAGCTTCTGTGATGGTTTTTTATGCACCCGAGTATCGCATGTACGTGCATACTGGCACTATTATGACTCGTCGTATAATTTTCCATGAGATTTCCATGTATTTAATCTTTCCTTCTTTTTCCCTTTTTGTGCATCAGAGTCACCTTGACCAACTTGTGACGATACGTGATACACGATACTTGAGTTCGACTTGGAGCTTTGCAGTGAGAGAATGAATGAACGTAACGTGACGAAAGAGCCTCCTGTGCTCGCATTCTGTCGAGACAGAACAGTAGAAGTTTCAATTGCAGTGCAGTCCTAATCGTCACCCCCAAATTAATAATCATATTGATGCTATGAATATTCTAACCTTTGCTTTTTTATTTGTTTGTGTTTTTGCTCTTCTAAGCCCCACATTAACATTATCAGATTGCCGGCATTTTATGTAGTGCTGCACTTATGGGTATTAAACAAATTATGATGCCCTCATTATATAAATTAGCAAGGATACTTTTTGGGCAGATACTCATTTGTCTTGGTTTTGCATCCATTACATAGATTACATGTAGATTATGTCACGAAGGGCTGCATGGCATCCGTGTAATAATGTTACATCTCAATGTAATTCTAGGTACATGCTTAACCGATGGTAAAATTGGGGTTCAAAGCCACCCATTAAATTATTATCACAATAAATTAATATTTGCACATTTATTATTTTTTCTCTACTTTTGACCCTTGCTCATATTCAGGTACATATGTTGTCAAATTTCAGGAATGAAGGTGAAATGCTGATTTTGACAAGACACGACAGCGCAAGTATTGGGAACAACATGTGGGTAATCCTGGTTTTTATAACTTATCGTTCATTCTACGAAGGGTGACCACAATAGTAAAAAAAATCATTTCGTTGTTTAATTACTCAGAATTATTAAATGCCTTCATCTTAATCTCTGCTAAGTGAAATATGATTCTTGCATTGCACATTGCATTGCACAATGCATTGCATTTTTTGTCAATTCAGATAGCAGTACAACAAGGGTAACATCTCAGGATCGAGAACCTGCAGAAGCCTTACTGTATAGGTAATTACAATTACTGACTGAAGAGAGTAGATAAAGTGCAAGCCTAGGTTGTAGGTACTCCATAACACGAGGGAAAATAATTACCTAAATCCATGATGATGATGATGTGGGTTACATACGTTGGAGCTCATAATAGGGTGTGGGAAAGAAATACTGCACATTGTAAAGGATGGTGGCCACCCAGGCAACGTGTCTACATAGCGTCCGTATCTGTACATGGGCAATAATTATTTATAAATGTTGTCTCCGTAAGAAGCAACAACAATGGGCAGGAACAAGAACAATAAGGTTTTTATACTTGTGAAAGGTCGTAAGCGAGTACCTATAATTATACACAAATGGCATGCTCTGCTGTGTGCACAGGTATTTGTCATTTGAATTCGAGTTTGACACTGCCTCCTTATCGTTGACAATGCCAACTGACGTCCGGTTTCGATGAACAATTCTAAAACCAAAGCACTGGGGAGTAATACAGAATGCAGAGACGCTCTGAACGTCTGTCATCCTGAATTAACTCTTTGGCTGGCAAAACAAGTAAGTATGCAAATCGTAGCTTAAGAAGTATTGTGCGGTGAGTCCCAACAGTTCATTTTTTACCCTCGTTTACAAAAAGTGTAAACACCGTATTTGCATATTTTTAATTTTTAATGTTTAATAGCACTTTTGGTGTTTTTGGCAGTGTAAACATCCGTATTACTCTTTTTGAAAAGTACAAAACTACTATTTTATGTATTTTTGAAAAGTGCTGGTGCAGCCAGTTGTTGGGAATTGGGTCAAAATAAGATTACAGAAACGTAGGGCTGTTGTCAGAAGCGTGTGAAACCTAGACTTTTATTAGTTGGGAGCGTTTTGTCCAAGTTTCAAATGGGGAGCATTTTATCTGGGAGCGTTTTGTCCGGTTTCCAAATGCACAGTACAGATATTTGCCCGACGAGATTACGATTCTTGTTAATATTTTTTAATCAGAGTATATACCTACTCGGCATTGTAATCGCGACTGCACTGCTTAGCTCCTTTCCTCGATGAATGTAGGTAACCCATTATTTGAGGAATGAACAAGTGCTTAAATGGGTGACAACCAAATGGCTAAATACTAAATGCCATTTGCACGTGAAAACAATTTCAATGTACTTCCTTTCTCAATGCAATGTTCAGTGTATGTATAGGCTTGTGTGCAAATGCTATGGCTATGATATTTTCTTGATGCATTGCACAATTTCCTCTTTGTGCGAGCTGATTTGAGGATGATGCGTGGTGTAACAGACAAGCAAATGAACTTACAAATACAAAAGGGAACTTGAGTGCCTTTTAAAATACCTACTTAACTACTCACTCCACTATTAGCTGTTTATTGGAGCTGTCGAATAGGATAGCATAACGCATGCACTTGCTTGTTTTCAGTTTGCAGCGACGGTGACTTCACGCGTGGCAGCTATTAAAGGACAATAAAACTATATAAACGAAACCAAATTGAATACCTGTCCTGCCAAAATGAAATGCCGTTTTTAGGAAACTATGGCGTAATTATTCTGTTTGGGATCGCAGTGGACGTATTTCCGTATTTGATTTGATAATTTGAATGAAATCCCAGTACCATTTCATGTACTTTTCGGGGATCAAAAAATTCAATCATGTCTACGACAGTCTCTTGGATCAATGCCAGCAAATGTTTTACAATTTTAAAAATTCATTTTAACCTAATAAAAACAACTGAGATTTCCTAAACCTAGAATTAAATTTGATTACATAGGTTTTCTCTATCTTTTCTGCGTTACTGTACGGAAAGGAATTATTTATATTATTACGCCGTCAATGACTCCCACCCTACTTAAAAAACTGACATACAGACAGCGCGGTTTCTTTAGGAAAAATCTAAAGCTGTTTATTTAAATGTAAATTCGAGAGTTATAATGCGATTAGATGCGATAGGTTTTCGGGGCAAAAGGTTATTTATTAGCAAATTAGGTACTTGGCATTGTTTTATTTTTAAGAATTTTCATCTTGTTGCGATTTAAAACTTCTGCAGTAGCAACAAACAGAAAAAGGCTTAACTCATAAAGCTGAATTCTCTGTGTAGATGTTTGTGGTGAATTGTGAAGGATTAATATTTGTCTGTCAGACCTTGATTTCACTTGCAGGTTTATCCATGGTTAACTTTAACTATAGTTAGTTTATCCATGATTAGCGTGTGAAA
>JAQFZC010001873.1:0-26250 GCA_034695205.1 Dicyrtoma fusca | reverse complement strand
GGACCAAGCACTGAGCCTTGTGGGCAGCCACTGTACACTTCCTTTTCACTAGAAAAGTGCCCGTTAACCATTACCCGATAGGATCTGTTACTGAGGAAGTCCTGCAACCACAGAATTAAATAGTCTTCTAGACCGAAGCGGTTAGAAAGCTTTTGAAGTAACTTTCGATGAGGTAGTTTATCGAATGCTTTTGAAAAGTCGACGTAAACACAATCAACGACATGTCCTTGATCAAATGACGTTGTTACATCTTCAAAAAATTCGAGAAGGTTGGTGAAGCAGGACTTTTTTGGGAGGAATCCGTGTTGAACTCGTGAGAAGGTGCACTTATTAAACAGTTCACTCCGAACGAATTGTTCCATTACTTTGCAACACACTGATGTGAGACTTATGGGCCGATAGTTTGAGGCCTTGCTCTTTGACCCTGCTTTGTGTATGCAGGTGACGTTTGCCAGCTTCCAGTCTAAAGGTATTGCACTGGAGTTTAGTGACTCTTGAAAGATGATTTGTAGGGGAAGGCAGAGTTGAGTTGCACATTCCTTCAGTACCCTAGGGTGGATTCCATCTGGCCCAGGTGCTTTGTATGGGTTAAGATTTTTTAGCTGTAGTCTAACTGAGTAGGAGTCAATCTGTAAAGGACAGAGTGTGTCAGCCGATGATGCTTCAGATGCGTTTGCAGGGGATTTTGTTTCACACAGTTTTTCACTTATTTCACTTTCCCTAACAAACACTTTTTGAAATTCCTCGGCTAGTACATCTGCTGCTTCACTAAACGAACTCGTAACTTCGGAGTTGGCTTTTATTAGCATCGGAATCGGAATTTTAACTCGTTTTGTACTAGTGTACTTGTAAAATGCTTTCGGATTCGATTTTGAGTGCTCACACAGTTTTCTTTCAAAGTCAATTCTAGCTTGACGCCGTAGATTTGTCTCTTTATTGCGTACTGTTTTGTAAGTATTCCAAAGTTTATGTTTTTGATCTTGGGGACTATCGAGGTATCGGTGATAGGCTTTTCGCTTTTGACGGATAGCTCGTAGAACTCTTAGTGGGACAAAATTGCTGTATGGTGAGCACTGAGGAACGTATAATTTCACTGCTTCTAACACTTTCAATTCAAAAGCACGTACACAAGAATAGCGCAGAATTGTTTAACTAGTCTCAAAAATAGTGCTTATAATTTAAGATAGATTACACCAATTAAAATTTTGAACCTCTTAAGTACAAACTTCTAACCTAATGATTAGTTGAATTAAGTTTTAAACTAAATCATCGATTAATTCCATCAACACTCAAAATCACACTTTGAGGCTTCAGCGACCACTGTTTATCGCTGAAATCGTTGAGATCCAGTTCGCTTTGGTCGTGGCGTGTAATTGTGATTGTGTGACTCACTTTGGCGTGAAGTCGTTCGGTTGTTCGGTATTTTTGATCTGTGGGCGCATCAATGTGGCAACGGAGGAGCTTAAACTTGACCATTTACCAATTCGTTCGAATTCGAATCCTTGCCCCTGAGCTTCTTCAGTCCGAATCTGACTGAATCAAGAAATAAAGAAATTTGGAGATCATGAAATAATAATAATATTATTATTAGAGTTGGAATTATTGGAACGTCAATGTGGGATATCTCGGATTTACCGTCTTTACCCTATTAGCTACAGAATTGGGAAGGTGTCATTGGAAAAATCGGAATTAACCATGTGCAGTGCGTGTTTAACTGAGTAGGAGAACCTAATTTAATTTACGTCGCTCGTCGTGTCGTCAAAAATAAATTCAAAATATGACACATTCAACATTGTAGAAATTAGTGACTACTTGTCAGCAGTATAAATGTCAGCGTACGAACCTGGACCAGGATTGCGATTACCACTAGTTTTTTGGAAATAAAGCACTTATTAAATAAAATAGGTACTTTAATACTTGTAATTACATATGACATGATGTTGTTCAACATTTAAAAGGAGTTGTTATTTTGTATTTAATCCTCTCCCCAAACTATCAACTACAGGTTGGGTTGAGTTGATTATTAACGGAACCAAGAAAAATACCTTCAACGGTTGTACGTCATTTTTGACATTGACATAGACAGATGACATCAACATGCAATAAGAATAAATCTAATATTATTTAAATTCGTGTCCTTGACTTGGGAAGTGATAACTGACACCTGCCTGAGGAGGTAATTCGATAATATTATTGTTCCTATTTAAGAATTTAATTCTTAGATTATTTTATATGTATAAGGAATTGCGCTATTTATGTTGTTTGTCTGTATGTGGTTGACTGGTTGTATCCGGTTGATGGTATTATGTTGAATTTTGAATCGAATAATCACTTAATGATGACTATTATATGTTAACAATATTCGTTACTGTTGACACTAGAAATAATTATTGTATTTAGATCGTATTGTCAATTGTTGAATGTGTGATAATTTAAATATTAAAGTTCATTGAATTAATCAGTGATGAGATGGTGGATGAGGGGCTATAGCTTGTAGTTAAATCTTCTTTTTGGTTTTTCTGTTTCGTTGTAAACTGTTGATAGCTTGTTGTGGGTATTCTGGTGTCAGTTTACAATTTACCTTATAATTGTGTTGTGTAAGACGTAAGGATGTAATTATAAATTATCTGCGTCATTAGTGCATTGAACTCGGAAACATTAGGGAAGAGTAGGATTAGTTATTCGTAGTTAAAGACTGCCGAATGAGGAATGAACTTATAAAAGTATGCTTCAGAATGTTTAGCATATAATTATTTTCATGTTAGGGTTTAACAATGAAGAGGAACCACAACTTGTTAAGTTTTAATTTTGTTGCATTGCAGTGGTGGGTGACTGACAGTCACTGACTGTATTGAGAAACCTAAACATCGCTAGAATTTATTAGATAAATAGACAGAAATAACTTTTTGTTAAGAGCACTAGTATAACAGACTAAATGCTACCCATGATTGAATCTTAAAAGCGAATAATTTGTAGTTACGCGTTCTTAATTTCATAAGTCATAAATGCTTGTTTTAATGAAATGTTAATATTACAACTGTCATGCAAAACTAGACAGCTTCAATACTTTTTTACTTGAAAATAAGATATATACATATCCAATTAGTTGTGACTTACTTTCGTTAGCTACTTAAAACTGTAAATTCTTTATAGTAATTATGGTGAATGTGTTTTGTTTTAGTAACGGAGTCTTGGCCAGGACCATGGAAAATTCTAATGGTGGTAACAATAATTGCTCCTTACATAATGGATGGGCGAAAAAAACGAGCACGAAATCGAATGGACTGAATAATGGTGGCGAAAATAATGAAAATGCAGCTCATGGACTGACAACGTCTGATGGTTCAACTGCTAGCAGGTTGGCCGCAAACGGATCTTCGACCCTTGAAACTAATGAATCGACATTCAAAGGATTGTCTCTAAACGTACCCTCATCTAAAGGAAAGTCCTCAAATGGAGCTTCAACTATTAAGGGAGCGTCCGGTGCAGGTCTTGCATCTCGTAGCGACGAAGATAGTGACGATGATTATTGCGTATATACTTACAAAGGTGACAGTCGTGAAAATCAACGAATGGCCGATCTTCCATCTAGTTTCTATCAGTTCGAATCTTCCGATAATCAATCCAGTGACTTTCCTTCGAATGCCGGAGAACATGGTATAGCTTTGTCTTCAAATTTCGGAAATCCACTAGGGAGGAAGAGGGCAAACGATTCCAGCTCCAATGGAATCTATACCAATAGAACAAATGGCATAAGAGAAAATCCAGCACCTAATGTCTTCTCTCCTGACATGGATTTTCTTGAAATGGACTTTGATCCAAGTGTATATGCAGATCCAGATGGAGACGGTGAGAATTTATTTAATCAAAAACTACTAGTAAGTTTGCCTTCAACGTTACCGAAGGCGCATGAGTTGCTTTGTTTCATTGCTATACTCTACAATATTTTGTTTACTCTTTCTGACTGCATGAATGGGTCAGTTGGCCCATAACAACATAATAGCATGGATGGCTGGAATCTATGTATTAAGTGAATCCGGAATTTTTGTGTTAATTGCACCGTATCAGAACGGATACTTTGCGCGTCATTTTCGAAAACATTCTTCTGTATTTTGTTAAAATAATTCTGAAACTTTAATATGTCGGACAACGTCAAGGACTAATTGAGATCTCGCTGTTGTTGGTTTTGAATAGTTGCTATTTCTTTTCTAGATGAAGATGACGTACCTGGTTTAATACCAGAGAACCGTAATGAGCTTCGTACTACCCACGTAGACAGTTCCGATAGAGACCTAGCTGACAATTCATCCACCGACGCTTTTCATGGTATTCCGATTCCTTCAACAAGTAAAAATATCCCACCTACTAGTTCAGTCTTTAGAAATGTAATTGTTTCGTCGGTCGAACCTGGGAACGAGCTGCTAGATAATTTTTCTATTCCTGGAACATCCCAATCATCAAAACCAGTAAATGAAAGAGATCCAGAAACCACATTAAATACTGCTCCTAATGCAAGATCTGTGGATGCATTCACTGCTTCAAATAATCAGTTGGGCTTGGGGACCACCGTTACTACTGCTGTTAAAAGCCAAATAGATAGTTGTACTAACCCAATACAGAGAGATAGTCAAATGTCTCTTAGACTGGTAAAGTCGAATACGCTTCCTGAACTAGCTAGTAAGCCTAACACTGCCTTAATAGGCGAAAGTAATAACTTTCGACCTACGGAGCGGTCTTCATCTCTGTTTTCTTCTGGGCCTGTCTTTGGAGATTCAGATTCGTCTTGGCCTTATAGAGCTCGTATTAATACATCCGAGGCCACGACTTCTGAGGTGAGTATAAAGTAATCATCAATTCAAACGGAATATAAATCCAGATTATTTCTTACTTAAAAACTTATTAGTTACCTTAAGATAATTTAACAAACTTCATTGCCTTATGGTACGACCAGGACTATTTTGCTTTTTACATGTAAAATACGTTGTGTAACTGTAGGATTTAGTGGAGTTGGAAGTTGGACGAATTATGATATGGGACGTAGCAGAAGCACAAGAAATAGCCATAAGTCAGATTGGAACTTCTGCATGTGGTGCTACGGCAATTCTTAACGTTTTGGTAAGATCCGGTTGTTTACGTAGTTAATTTAATTCATCTCAATGACGGATAAAGTTGTATAATAAGAACATTATTACCTTGTTTTTCGTACATGTTTATGTGTTGTATTGAAATTGAATTGTAGATAGCTTTGAAGACAGAAACTTCTCCTGATTTTGTCAATGAGTGTGTTGGTACTCGACTTCGAGCAGAAACAGCAGATTTACCACAGTATTTATTCTCCAGAAGTGATGCCGGTGCAACTCATGTAGATCTCATTTCCGGAATGCGGCGAGCTTCAAATGACCTTATTTATGCCCGTTTTTTTCCCATCAGAAGTAATATTTCAGTTTCTGCTTTTAATAAATGGCTACTTCACTGGATTTGTAAAGGTATTTAAAATCAAATTCATACTATAGGATATTAGGTTACAACCTTTTTTGAAGAATTTGAATTGTACGTTCATTTTATGATCTTAGTATTGCACTTAACTGAACTGGAACTTCTGTTATTTTCTAGGAGCAATACCTGTAGTAACTCGCAACCTTCAAGTTGGGTCATTTGCATCTCCTCATGAAATTCCTGACGCCTGGCACCATCAAATGGTATTTGGAGTCTCGTCAGATGGATTGTTTTTAAGTAACCCATTGGAGTGCGTCCCAATTTCAAAACTTCTACCCCAGTTAACTTCAGAGTCAGTTCTTCTGGTCAAACGACAAGATATCTTAAGTAGAAAAGGCCCCTCAACTGATCTGCGACAGCTCGCTCGTCATCCTGATCCTCGATGGAATGAAATGAATGTTCTTGGTGTGTTTAAATTAAATTCCATTTGTCAATTCATGGACTGCGTCGTTTGAAATTTTGATTGAGACTTATTTTGTTTTTTCTAGGTCAAGTAGCGAATCTACTTCTTGAGGAAATTCCTTATTATAGTGAAAATAGTGCGGCTAGAAGAATTCGATCTAGCCACATTAAAATCCCTGCGCAATACCAGGCTGGAGTTACATTATTTATCCTTCGTGAATCTCCCTCCTGCCAGCCTTTAATAAATTCGGGCGAACTTTGTACATAATTTAAATAAATTGGCAGTGTATGAACGAAAGCGACATCCGCAGAACATCCAGGCTCTACACGCGAGGAGCACACAAAGTACAGTCTTGGTGATGAACTTTAGTTTTTTTTTAATTCTTCATGTTGACTGTGCTTCAAAAAACGTAAATGCGGATTTCTGTAGTGGCGTAGTTGGGTTACAAAACATGAAAAGCGGAATATTTTTCTTCATCAGATAAAACTATATAATAAAGTCGTGAACCTTTCAAGGCTTCCTAGAGACTTAAGAGAAAATTAAATGATTTACCTTTATATATTGATCAAAACTCTTAGGATATTATAATTTACATAAATATTTTTGTCTTCTAATAACGAATGATGCCATGCAACTGCATTTTCTCCTCAGTATTTTGTTTAAATAATTCACTAGCTAGGGCGACGGCTATCTTCGTAAGAGTGTACATGACAGGATTTTGAGAATCAATTTTGAATTCCTTGTTTCTGTAAATATTTAAAAAACAGCTAAGGAATTCGAAAATTATTTCATGCAATACCAAAAATAAAACGTACAAAAACTGTAATATTTTACACTACTATTTCACATGAATTATTTTGTTGTGATTTGTAGGGACTTTTGTGTGGATAGGTTACGAAAATATGGAGCTATGTGTATCGCCATTGCTAATACAGCCTGGCAGTTTATAAATTTACGATGGCCAAGATTTGGAACCAATGTTTGAGGAAAGAGAATGTGACTATGTACCGGTTGGCCCACAATTAGTTAAACGTTGCGGTGCACCTGGTTATCTAATTAATAATTTATGATATTTAATCTAGACTAGATACTAGCTAAAGATATGGTGTTCTGACCCCAGCCTCAATTCTGTATAGTAATCACGTGTCGGCTCGTCTATTAGTTCTGAAGTGGCATAATTTTTGAAGCTTTTTTTAAAGAGCATTGAAAACTGCAGTTACTCCCAAGGTTAAGATTTTTCGAAGCAAGTCATTACTGTGCTTGAGCAGTTCATCGTTTTTAATTTTCTTCAACTTTCATTGAATTTCAACTTTGAACGACCGTAGAACTTAGGTTTTTGTGTTACTAAAAGTAGGCGAGTTTGCGATAATCATTAAGTGGTCAGGATGCAATAGTATAGTTACTACTTACTCACATAATTAGCGTCGGGATGGAGATATAAGGTTACATGTGTAGTTTATAAAACACGGTATTTTTACATGCAAACTGAGAATGTTCCACAATATATACAATTTACTTTTATGAAACAATAAAAATAAGTATTTTATCTATTTAGACTTACCCAAGTCAATATACATATAGTATGTCATTAGTGTAGTAGATCAATTATTAATATATTATTATATTCTTTGAATTTAAATGCCATCGTACTGTTCTATTAATTAATAATAATTGTTCTGTTGACGTAATAATTTAGAAATATTAATTAGTTAATAAATTTAAAAAATCGCTTGTTCATCTGTCATCTTTTTTGACGCGAACAGCGAATCTTCTTATATAAACATAATCAATTACACACAGATAATACACAATAACGCTTCCAGAGCTAAAATATTATACTGTCAGCCGTACTGATCCAAATCACCGAGAGTGGAAATATGCTTACTAAACATAATAGAATAAAAACATCAAGAGATATATTGCCTCGTGTCATGTTAATTTATGTGGTACTATCAACTATTTTTACGTATCGTTCGAAAGTCAAATACTCCATAAAAGATGTATAGTGATAAAAATATTAGTATAGGGGCTAAGCTCAACTTTATTTTGCTTGTAAAGTTAAATTTTAAACTAAATAAAATAGGATGTACTTACTGTACTCAAAAAGAACGATTCTTTCTAATAAAGGAATAATTACAAAAAAATACCTTACAATGAAGTTGAAGTATAATGTTAATCCAAAACGTAAGTATCCCAATAAAATGAAATAATGTAGAGTCACACACCCTTTTAACTGTTATCCATTACAATAATATTATTCCGTCTTCATTAAAATATAACTATTTTTTTCTAAACATGCGCTGAATTTTTTTTTTCTTTCTTTCGTCATTCAACGCATTCTACTTCTAGTGGAAAAGCATTAATCTATAAGAACATTAAAACACTGCGTGTTCTTCATTTCATCGTTCAGTCTCGAAAAACAGTAAAACACCAAACTGCAGATGAACTGAGATACTGTAAAGGAAAGCTGTAAGTTATGTAGGTTGGTACCGAATACACACCTCCCTTATCCCAAATGCGGGCATTCAAACTGGAATTGAGAAATAAATGGTAACGACACTTCACTGTATTATTGATATTAATCATAGTATGAGTTATTATTCATAGTTTATTAGTATTTTGAGTTACATAACAAATTGGCGTCAATACTGAAAAAGCGAACATTTTTTTTCCATTTTAAATATTGTTACATGTAACGGTATGTGATTGATTTAACTACTGGTAAATAATAGGAATTATAGTAATAGGTGTTACACATTACAGAGGTTTACTTCTTAATATGTTCGTGTTCGTATCATTGTTTTTTAGTCCTATATTCGTATCTTGTTAGAAATTCGAAATAAAACCTCATCACATTATATAATTAAAACTCATTTAATTTCATATCTAATAAATTATACATTACATTATTACATTATGCAGTATTCGATTATATTTATCATCATGCGTAAACGACAATACCAATATTATATTTTATTTTAGTAGTCTAATATATTCGTATTATTATATTCAATAATAATTGCTGTACGAGATATATTTTCATGTAGGTATATATTACTTCCTAGTCCATTTTCACCTACAAGCTATGTTTTAGCAGCAATTAGTATTTTCACGACTAAAAATCCCTCATATCATTTGAAACGTAATACTAGTAATAAATTAATGTGGTGATTATTATGTAATTGAATATTTCATTGCTTACTTGAGTATGTAAGTAATTTTTTTAAACTCATGCCATCACCGTCCTCTATATTTTACCTTCTTGTTGTAATGTATAATTTTAGTAGAGGGTTTCATGGAAACTGATAAACTAAAACGACGACTCGATCAAAATATTATGAAGCCACATTTTGGAATTCCTTATCACTAGTATTTACAATAGATAGTACATGAAATGACAAATGACTCAAACTCAATACATAATACACAATTTAAAATCAATCAAAAACAAAAAAAAACATTTTCAGCGCAACAATTATATAAATCATGTACGTAAGACATTATAAATTAATTTCGTGTTCTTACTCCGCTAAATTGCTCAAATAGAAGCTGAAAAGATTACTCATAAAATTGTACATATTGTGTATGCACTTAGAATTTACATTGTTCATCCGAAATTAACTAGAATTGTGTGTCAGGCAAATATATATAGCTACATAATATCTGAACAATTTGAAATCTCTATACTGTCCTCACATTATATTTTACCTACATTCCAGAATCTTTATCAAAAAAATTCTTAAATTTTAAAATAAAGAACACTGTTTTCACAATTTAATGCGTAATCAGTGCTGATTACAAGCACTTTACGATTATTAATTAGTGTAACTAGTTCAGTGAGGAACCAACACAAATTTGTAGTGTAATTATTATAATTAAGTAAGTAACTGCTCGGTCAAACATTCACGCAAACATCAATATGTATAAGGCAAGGCCTATTCATGGCTTGTAGTCAAGTGTAGCAACTTTTAAACCTTTTGTGTGTGTTGCAAAATACATAAATTCACAATTATAAAGTAAATCTCATCACAAGATTTAATCATGATAATGAAAAACGAGGAAAGTAGCTGGTACACATTCGTCATACATACTCGGTGTCTGTGTCCATTTTTGAACTGACACGAAATAGCTAATATGGACCACAATTTCTTAAAACAAATTTAAATCATTAAGTAAATACCATTTCAAAGAAACCTGAGGGTTATTAATGATCTGGTTGTTTTTTGTGTGCAAATATATACAAACCAAACAGACACCAAATTGAAATTTTTCAGTAGATACGTACCAAAAATTCTACTAGGTCTCGTACTTAATTTGAGAAAATATTCACGAAATACCTGCGTAAAAATAGCTTTACAAAACTGATTAATCCATCATAAGTTTTCTTTGCAATTTGATTCAAAATTAGTATTGGTGCACTATTCTTCTGTGCAGGAAACATTACGTAAACAGTAATTAGCAATGCAAACTGAACTTATTGTTTTGCCCAAGAAATTTAGTTGTGAATTGTAAAAGCCTATATGTAATTATTAAATCTAAAGGGTACAACCTATCACATTCACTACATGGCATGGTAAAACCATCAAATCAAAAGTGCATTTAAATGACAATTTAATCTGCTGTCGTTTTTTGTCATCACTACAGCTAAGCTCGGAACCTCTTGGGAAGAAGATTCAGAGCCTTAAACAGCTATACACTTCATTTTCCGATCTAATATGATATTACCAGGTAAAAACCTAAATTTTACAAATTAGTTTGAGTTGCTTCCTACTAGGGCATGAATTGAATGAATTTTGCTGTAACCAGCGGCTCATTCATTTTTAAGGATATTTTAACGACTATTTATATTTCAAATATGATACATACTTCAAATATATGAAGCAAAAATGTCCAATTATTCTTGCAATAACAAAAATGTGTATCATCATGATGAATGTATCTGAACCTCTAACCATTAGAAACTACACAACAAAACAAAAACATATTTACGAATTTAAGTACAAATTAATTTGATGATTTACACTTTTATGACGGGATGAATACTTTCAGCATTTTGCAAGTAACCCGTTCCACTGATATTTTAACTATCATGATGATAACTAGTACAATTTTCTTTAAAATATTACTTTAGTGTAATAAACTTCGTACTTACAATATGCAAATCTACGAATGCATTGGTCGGTTAGCAATCCGATGAATTATTTAAGCTACTATTCAGTTTTTTCTTATTTATTAAGGTGTCGAGTTCCGCAGCGGCATCAGATCTAGAATCCTCTGTGCAAATTTAAATGAAACACGAAGTCAGTCTGTCTGTCAGTCTACACTTACACCCGAGGTTTTAAATATTGACTAATTGAGAGACAAGGAAATAAGTCAATTTACTCACCACCAGGTCTATTGGGCGAGCTGGAAGTAGCACCTTTCTTGCTGAGTAAAGAGTTAAAAAAGTTAGCCAAAACTCTTTCTGAGCTTGTTGTTTCTCCCTGCAAGTTTTTTAAATCATTTAGTGGTCAAGTTTTCATAGTACAAAAATAAAATCCAAATAATTAAACCGCTCGGAAACGTTACCTTCTTTGGTGTGCTGATTGGCAACGTTGAAGTAATTCCAGTTGGAGGTGTACGCTTTGGAGTTCCCGGTTTGTCCAAATGAGGAGCTGGACTCAGTCGTGCATCTTTTAAATTTGAAGATTGTTGTTGCAGAAGGACCTGCTGTCTTTCTAAGAATCTCTGCTCATCCTCGACTTCTATTTCAGGCTCACGATTTACAGCCTGACAGTAATCAAATAAAATCAATATTATTCTCTCGATTCAAGTTAGATTTTGGATACAGACTCCAGCCAAGTACTACAAGAATTTCTACCTTTCTTGCAGCTACAGGTTTCTGAATAACCTCGTTGAAATACTCATCAGGTTTAAATGTGGACATATTTTCATGAAGGATAGCCATTTTCTTTTCATTGTCCCAGCCAGCAGGACTAAAATAAGAGCAAGATATAAAGCATACAACATCATTGTAAATTTCATTCCATGGATATACACAGTAAACTTTAGATGCAAACTTAGACCTAGACTTACTATTAACGTAATTCTGCAATATGATAATATTATATCGACAAAATTGATACGTACATGAAAACGGCATCTTTTTCTACGATTAAAGCAGGTGTTCTGAAAGGGAGACCGTAGATTCTATGGACTAGATATTTGTAAAGGAGATCACAGTTTTTATCTTCTTTTACCGATGTGTAAAACAAAGCTGCGCCGTACTGGATGCAAAACTGCCGCACGTGATATTGGATAAAATCAAAGTGCTCATCTCGGTAGTCGTGTTCTCTTTCAAGCGTATTGACATAATCAGTCTACAATAAAATAAAACGTTACCGCCATCAGACAAATAATTATAACCAAAAACGAGTTCATACGATAGAAAAATAAATGAAAGAATTTACATAATGAAAGGAGCACTCACTTTAGTAACAACTACAACAATATCTAGTCCTGTGTTGCGCACTAATGTATTTGGGGGGAGTATTGGTTCTTCATCAAAATTTCTGGAATTACGATTGCTTAAGTTCAAATTGGTTTGTTTTCCGGATGCAAGATCCAGCTCATCTCCAGGTTCTACATAATCTAACCACTTTTTCACACATTTTTCTCTGAGTTCTTTTACTCGATCCGGAGACATTTTCAATGAATCTACGTGATCATGTAGAAGTCCTGCCCAAAACTGTAGCTGGTCTATTATAGTCCAAGGAGTGGCTAGCGAAACGGTGAGCATTACTACTGTCTCGCTGAAGGTTTTATCGGATAATGCAAACTGGAGTAAATTTGCATGACTTGGGTTCCCATCTAATACCCACACACTGAGCTGAGTTTGATCTACAAGACGAATAAAAATGCACTCATTAAAAGATCAAAATAGCAAAAGTACTCTTAAGGAACAACGGTAAAGACAAAAATAATCGTAAAACACTTTGTTGTGGACGCATAAGCATCACTTACCATCTCTATACTCATCTCTTATTTCAATATATGCATATTCCAGTCCACAACCTTTTTTAGGATCTTCGATTCCTTGTAACTTTGCTACTAAGGTAGTTTTACCCGACTCATTGTCCCCTAAATGTATAAAAAAGTATAGTATTACATACCCCCTTATGGCAGATAGAATAAAAATGAAAAATTAATTAAAGTTGTACCTTCCATTATGCCACAATGACTTTCATGAGCATACTAAAAAGAAAGTACCTACTAGTAATACGACCTCAATGACAGAATATTACCTAAGACGACAATCGATTTCCCTGAAGGCATTTTCGTAGAAGCATTGGACCGCACTTCAGTTAGAATAGATGACCTAGAATAATTCCATTACACAGTTACGATTAGAGTTCTTTTGAACACACTAATTTAAAGCAAATCAACTAGGTATTTAACCAAATTAATATAAGTCTCCCCATTTATTACAATTAATTACTTTAAATTACTGGATTGCTCCTACATCCAACATCAATTACCGTCAAATACACAATACGCTTAAAAATTTCAGGCGTTGTTGAAGCTGTTTCATGGTAAATATTGTTTAAAAAGTGTGGCTACAATTAGCAACAAGACAAAATAGCATACATGATTTTTAATTATTTTACTACGCAATCAAATACAAGGATTTAGAATTGAAAACAGGTTAACCTTCCACACTTCCACCCGATGACAGCATGTCAGTAATAATAAACTCATTTGGATAGCACTAATGACTAAATGGATATGTATTCCCAAGTTCCCAATAAGCCAAACACTGAATTAGTATGTATTTCTACAATTGATAATACAAAAGTATTTCTAATTTCTGTAACTTGCAACTTAGTAAAAGTACTTTTTTTCTCTTTCAACTTTCAACTAAAAACTAAACAGCAAACATTATTCAGAATCAGAAAGAGCAATTTACCACACGTTGTCCGTATTCTCCGCATTCTTCTGCTTAGCATTTGACTTTATTTCGGCCGAGCTCCCCATGATTCCGGTTGATGATTTTTAAAGTAATTTATTGACCTTAAAACTGACAAGCCAGTTTCTCTGGAACATACAACAACCAACAGACAGTTGTCCGAATCCGAATGTCCGAATGACCAAAATAATAGTCAAAGAGTCTTTAGCACGTTCAACGTTGACAGACGACCAGTCCACAGTCAACAGTGAGAACACATATAATTATTGGTAATGTACAAAAAAAACAACACCAAATTATTTCTAATTAATTATGACACAAGGTAAACAGAATGCTGCTGCTGGAACGGATGACGGAGTCTCCAAGTGCAAAGTATCCTTCTCCTTCCTAATCGAATCGTCGGGACAAGAGCCAACTGCTTTCGCTTCGATCTTCGATGCACAAAAAACTTTGAATTGAAGTTAGTTGTGTAGTTTTTACTAGTCTGCCAGATGAGACGAGAGAGACGAGGACGAGACGAGACGTCGGGTGTCGAGATCAGGAAGATGATACACGAATCCAATGGAAGATTAGGAAGGAAGATAAAGGTGTAAGAAATTCACAATTTGAATGAAAGCAAAACTTGGAAACACCACACACTACACACAACAACAGCAATACACCGGACTATATTATAAGACACACAACTGAATCAACTGAATGAACTGAACGAACTGGGCCAGAAGAATTGAAGAATCTGAATCTCAAGAAATATCGAATGAATGAATTCTAAATTCCAATTCAAACTCCCATTTCACATTTCAGTTCTTTAAGATTTAGTTGTTGGTTGGCAGTTCGTAGTCGTAGGAGGGTGAGGGAAATTAATTAGTAATAAATATCGTTGAGACTGCAATTGTGTACAGGTCTCCGTCTTGACCATTAACGCAGGAGATCACCTTTCTTTCAACACATTTAAGTAAGTTAACGCAAGTTGATTAGCATACCAACTATTAGTCATCACCGAGAGGAATTCTTCAACCTGTCAGGCGGAGAGAAAAAAAAATAACTCCTTCAACCCTTTCCACTATTTAGCCACATACAAGTCACAAGGCTCCATGGAGGCTGCACAAGACATCTGGCTGTCAAACTCTCCGTCCACCAGAACCAGACACAAGGCACTCCTAACAGTCCACGAACAACCACCTCTCGTCGCCTCTACATCTAGCTGATCTCCACTCTCACACCAGGCCCCCATTTTAAAATCCATTCAGTAGAGTCCACTTTGGTCCACTTCATCCCTTTCGTAGCTAATCCCAAGAACTCAACAAAGACCACCTTAAAAAAACAGGACCATTAATTCTAAATTTAAATTCTATAAATACGTAATTATAATTAGGTAAACAAAAAGCATGGAAGATCATAATGAACATTTGTGGGGCTTCAAGGTTTATAAGCTTTGGACAGCATGATGTTGATGATGATGAGCTGAAAAAGCGTAACAGAAATAGTCGAGCATAATTTTAACTAAAAGTTTCAAAAAAGGCAAAACCTGCAAAAGGCTGCTTGTAATAAAAGTTATCATGATTTTGGATAAGAATAGGGAAAAAAAGACGAATTAGACAAATAGGGTAGAGTGTCAATTGCATATATTCTTATTGTGGATAAACAAAGTACATTTTTAATTTACGGGGTAAAATGGCAAAACAAGATTGCAATTTGGTTTTAGTAAAAATAAAGGCACTAAAGGCATAGGTAATGGAGGAAGATCTGCTCCCAAGGCAAACAGTATCGAGCATATGTTGTATTGGGATAATTGGGAAAAAGTATAATATAGAAAATAGAGCATAATTTGGCTTAATTAAAAGCATGTCTGAATACTGTGGATTTAAAAATAAAGTATCAGGTGTCAGGTTGGTATTGGTATTAATGTAATTATGAAACAAATGATAATTTGGATGATTATGCAGATGTATAGAACTAGTATTTTTTATTTATTAAATTGACGCTTGAATACTGCTTAGCACTTGCAGGTTAATCTTTATTGACTTCATTCACGTTTCACGTAGGTATTTAAAAAAAAACAAGAATGATTTAAGCGTGAATGAACTACATTTCACTACCTACATTAGCTTCCGCTCTATATTCAAGAATGAACTAACTCAAGGTTAGGTAGCCAGGTAACTATAAAAACTTGAAAAAGTAATATAGCAACAAATGAAGCTAGCAACAATGAACCTTACTTTCTAATTCCAACTTCCAATAACCTATCATAACATAGTACGTACCTACATAAAACGGACTAATCTTTCAAACTTTCCACATCAACTTTTTTTGCTTTGGCATTTGGTTTAAGTCTTGCTTAAATCTTAGTTAGATTGCCCATTAATCGATCATACTGCCGGTGCTAGTAGGATATGAATCCATTTGGTAGGTCGCGATCAAAGGTTAACTTCCTGCAAAAGGCCCTTTTAGTTTTATGCACCTTCCTTCAAGTGAGCAGTTTTGCAGTTTTTAAAAATTAAAATCAGGAAATCACGAATCCAAGGTAAAAGAGGACAGCGGATGTAGTATATAAACGGTAGTACCAATTGCTCCACTTGATTAGTCTCATCCTCTTCTTCGATGATGAAAATTATGGGTAAACGGTAAACCATCTTTATTGCGCCAGCCAGCGACTACTTCCTCGGGGCTGGGTAACTTCATAGCTTTATTAGTAAGGACACTAGGACACCACAAAGCACAAAAAGCATCAAAAAGCATAATATGTAATTATTAATTTCACCCTGGTGTCCAGGTTTATAAGCTGTTTATGTAGAATCGAAATATCGAAAAATTAAAATTTCAAAAATCTCAAAAAGCATAAAAAGCATACTGAAAAGTTATAAAGCATAATCGAACATAATACAAATTTATAAAGCATTATTGAGCACAATGAGTTTTTTTAGAGCATAATCAGAGAAAAGACCTGAAATACGCACATTTTAGAAAAAATAAGCGATATATGAGTCGAACGAATTTTTGTTTTTCATATTTTGTAGCCACTCCTCCCTACCTTTATATGAGGTACTAAATACATTCGGGCAGTGCCAAAAACAGCATATTATTAAGATCCGTTTGTTTTGTAAGTAGTCATTGTTAATTTTTGACTGACAGAAATCAACTTTTAACAGAAAATTAAGAGCCTGATTATTTTGCCAAAAAGCATGATTCAGCTCAACCCAAAAAGCATAATCTGAAGCGCTCATTAAGCATTATTGTGGTTTCCTTATTCATTAGCTTTAGAATTCGTATTAGATTTTTAATTAATTGTTTTAACTAACAATACAATTTAAAATTGCAATAATTATATTTCCTATCACAATTTATTTGTAGTATACCTACTACATTTTATTTACAATGTGCAATATTATAGCTCTAGATACGCACCTCATTAAAATACATTTAGTATCACAATTTCCCGAACGTTCCCTGCGTTTACCTTCTATCATATAATTATGATATGATGCAGAATAAGTGCCAAGTGAAATGGACTTAAGTAGGTACATAATATACCAAAATTATTATTTAATTTGTTTCTTTTATATAATTCGTATACCAGTAAATCTGACTATCAAGAAGTGCTTATCTTTGTCCAAAAAAGGTTTACGTTTGGTAGAATTAATACAGAATTACAGAAAGAGCTTTGTTGGGTCATTTGAGACAATTAAAATTACATCAGTGGCCACAGTGCAGCGGAGTCTTGGAGCAGAGCAATTAGAATTAGAGCATCTCTGTCTGTATTCTGTGTCTGTCTGTGTCTGTGAAGTTAAACGTGTGCTAAACCGAGCCTAGCAGCTCATGGGACTTCCTTCTGCGGATGCGGCAAGATTCAAAGAAAGAGATCACTTAAATTCTATGTCCTGATAGTGCTACGGCGAAAGTTATTTGTTGTCTCTTAGATTGTTGATTTTTCATTTTGGTGAAGTTAGTTTTATTAAACCCCAGGATGGGGATTATTTGGTCAAAGCCAGAAGAATCCGGAACCATTGATGGCCCGCCCTTCCGAACACCTTTTTCAGATGCATTGTCTACCATCGGCCATTGGGATGGGACACCCTGTGAAAAGTTTGAACTTCAGCTGCTAGATTGTTTTCAAGCCGTTGGACCCATCCGTGGAACCGAGCGATGTAAATTATATTTTCAAGATTTTAAAGAATGCACTCACAATTGGAAGCAGGTAAGGATTTATATGTTATGCGGTGTAATTGAGCTATAACTATAGTGGCTTGTTTAATTTTGTAGATTCTAGATTCCTTGATTTATATTTTATATTTTGTATTTACCTAAAACAGCAAACTACAAACTAAATTACTTGTTTATTACAATACAACTTAATTCCCGAAATATTCATTATGCTTATTCATGCTAGATTACAAAACAATAATAGAGTGAATGTACTGCTATCATTTCTTGGAATTATAGTTCAGTTGTTGGTGATCGACGATGTAACACCTATCAGATCACTAACAACAGAGTTCGATGGAAAATGAATTGAGTAGCTTGTGTTAGGTTGCATTCGATATGGGCTATTTCTTTGTAATTGTAATTATGTAACCTTAATTTTAATTTCAGAATCACCGAGTAATTGAAATGCGGAAGGAGCGTCATAGGCAGTGGATTAAAGGAAAGCTTGGAAGAGGACCGGAAACTGAATGGAACCTTCCAGCGAATCCACAGGACAGCTATGGGCCCGATCCTTGGTACGACTCGTAAATAAATGATTCAATCGACCAATAAATGGTCAGTCGGTTCGTTGAGCGTAATCAATTTTATGATACAACAATTTTACGACTTATGTATCAAATGTTATTGAATGTGAGAGCAGGTAAATTGTCGAATATACAGTAGTCACTACGTTAGCCAACATAAAATTTTCGTTGTAGCTGACTTCAATAAGTCGAATCACATTGTGTAATAAAACATTAACAAATGTTTAAAATTTAAAGTTGGATTTTTGGGTTTCACCATTAATTTTCATCAAAACCAAATGTTGTAAGGTGTACGCTGTCCTTTATGTTCATTAAATATGCAATTTTATGGTTCCTTGGGAGTGGAAGTTTCTCAGATGCCGTATTGACACTGTCCACGTCCACCATCGAATGTGTCCAACGATGGAGTCTAGTCAGTAGAACTAGTCGCACAGTACTGAGTTTAGGGTACTTAGTTTACTTTTGTTAGTATTGAATCACAGAATAAATTACATTCGAACTGATGGGGCCATGAATAGCTATACATATAAAGCCTTGTTTTAGGCGAACTCAGTTGCAGAAACTTCATTCAGGAATACTTCAAAGTAGTAAGATACACAATAATTTCGGCGTCGAACACAATATTTAATGTAAACCGAAAACTCTGCTTTGTTGGGCCCATTTTCTATTTCAATTTTTCAAACAATCATGCATTTTAATGTTGGTGTCATGCATGTTATCTTGTATAAAGTCGTACCTAGTTTCTTAATATGACTTTGAATGAGCAAGATCCTGAAAACGGCAACAGTAGGCTGAATGAGGTTATGCGTTTAGAGTATTTCACTGAAGCTAATTTTAATTGTTACATAATTGCCGGTGTGTACTAGACGTTAATATAAAGTTCCATAGAACCAATTTAATGTCATGCGATTTTTAAACCCCCCTCAAATGTCTAAAAAATAATAGATACCTGCCTTGGTTTCGTATAATCATCTGAAGTCTACACGAAATTATGGAGATTTAGTAATGTACAAAAACTGCAAATCGTGAGTACTCAACTACGTACATAGGTACAAGATACCTAGGTATTTGTTTTTTGTAACTACTAGAAACTAAAATTCGTATCTCGGTAATATATATTTTGAGCACATTTCTCACTGAAAATTTACAAAATTCTTTTCAGTTTTGTGGGACTAATCGGCTAATCTTATAGTTTTGCTTTACGAAAGAAGGAAGAAAAAGGTTGTTCAAAAATCCTGAAAATTCGATTTTTTGAATTCACTAAATCATAGCTGGAATTAAAGACGGACGTAAATCTCGACCGCTCATCCTTTTGGTTTTTTAAAGAATTACTTGGCAAACATCTCTTGTGTTCTCGCGTTGGTTCTTTACCTCATTTTAACAGTGGTCTCGTGTGTTCTGTACTAAAACTTCTACCCACCACGTAATCTTTTCTTGTGTGTGCCCTCTCACGCATATTGTATAAATTTTACTGATGGTGGCAGTTAAATGAAAACAAATTTCAAATTATATTCCGTATTAGTGTATTCGGATTAGTTCACATGTAGCTCTGAGAAGGCTGGGGCAGGACGTGAAGATTTTTTTTATTGTTAGCAATAAACAAATGAGACTAACAACAGTTCGAAGCAGAGGAGAAAATCTTGATAGAGAACACACGCGACCAATTTTTGGGCTGTTGAAAACACAAGTAATATCTGGCAAGTAACGTCAAAACATATTCATAGTTGAACGAGCTCATTCGTGAAAAATTACGTTTTTCAAAATCAATCATTGATTTTTCTGGGGTGTAGTCTAAATTGACTATATCAGCATTTTGTCCCAGGATGCACATACTAATACTAATTAGTTACTACAGTCTTCTCGCACTGAAATGTACAAAAGTGTTCACAAAATAATTATAAAATTTCAAATCTTTTTTTGTTCAATTATTGTGGATTTTATTAACAAAGCGTTTTATACTTATGCAGCAACACCATTAATATATATAATATTTTCGAAACTTTGCTAGTGGTATTTCGTCCGCCCTATAGCATTGCGTCTGTGTGCGTATATACGCACACAGACTTTTGACACAATAGACTTTTGGACATATTTTTTCGAAATTAGTGTTTAAGTGAACCAACCACTGATCCCAGCAAGGCAGGTGCTGCAACATTGATTTCATCATTTACAAGTCTTTTTAAACCCCTCATTGTAACTCCATTTCCCTTCGAAATCGAAATACAACTGTGGGTCGCGACGGAAGCATTTTCAAGGGTTTTAAGTAGGTTCTCAAGTGTGCTCAAATCTATTGTTGTAGGTACAGTAAACGAGGAAGCGAAAGGTTCGACTTGAATCCGTGATACTTTTCCTAGAAAACATAATAACATCCATCCAGAAGTGAAGAAATGCTCACTGATTCCTTTTTGCCTTTTTTCGCTCTGTATTCATTTAATGGGACATGGAATGGAAGACAAAACATTTATTCTGTTCCCTGCGCATTTTATTCATTCACGAAAAATGAAACGATTTTACGATGTTTTTCGTGTAGGCCGTTGTAAAGTAAATGGAGGCGGAATCCCTTTAAGTTTCATTACCATAATTGTTTTTGTAAACAGACGGACCGTCGCCCGCCGCTGTCCGCTGAAATGAAACTGACTCAAAGTCTGGATTGGTGTATGCATGCGCGTATGGCGCGTATCCATTTTTTCATGCCAATTTCACAGTTGCTCTGCCTGGCAATATTTATTTTTTTTTCATTCACAGCCATCTCTACTACGTATTATTTATACCTAATCGAAAACAAAGTCCAGCCAACGGAGTTGTGGCTAAGTTCTTATCTGTCTTCCTTACAACTCCCAGTCCACTAAATGATAAAGAGGATCTGCGTACATAATGTTCCAACGCTTTTAGCTTCTCATTTCCATAATACAATTAGGTAGCTTACTCTTAGTACTCCTTAAAAAAAATCCTCACCTTATGCCTTATAGTGTACTCTTAACGCATTTAACCCTGTACAGTTCTGAGCCCTATAAAAAATCCCGCTGACATTGACCATACATACTGACATCGTGGCTGTCTCATCACAATAAAGTATGTAAATGTTTCTGTTGTAATAACGAACAAAATTATTGTACTACACTCACCTATCGTTATCACATTAACTGCAGCTGGGGACAATGGACAACTGAAAATGAAACGGAACGAACCACATGCCTTCTTGTCACCCCTATTCCACTTATTTATATGCCTATATACATATACACTACTTGATACCTCAATCAACCTCGACCACCATTTAAGAAGAATTCATCTAATGACAGTGAAACTATGAAACAAGTAAAGTTACGTTGGTACTTTGCAATAAATTACTGTGGTACTGGGCTGGCTAGCTCCAAAGAGACGAACCCACTATTACTATTATAACTTATGTGGACGGGACAGGACAGTGATTATAACAAAGGCAGACATAGGTCATATATATATATGTAGTTGGTTCTGCTTGGATAATAATACCTATGTGAGTGAGGCATTGTGAGGAGGACAGTCAAGTTTTACAATAATATTCTGACTGAGTAAGTACCGTCCCGTGTAATATCAATATCAGCCCCTTGCTCATGAGAACACTTAATTATTTTGACTTGACTTGGTGAGGGACAGAAAATAAAATAAAGTAAAATAAATACTAACGAGAATACAATTACATTCTGAATAGATGTTGACATGTTGTACAGCGCGGATGAGAGGGTCTGCATCTGTGTACATAGGTACACACAAGTCATAGGTACATCTGTATATCGGAAGACCAATTACAATTATAAATAGTTGGTTGTAATGACAGTAGATAGTACCGTTTAGGTAGATTGGAGAATTAGAAGAAAAGTACCTAGGTAAGTTAGTGTGTCGGTGTATACCTATGTATCTACCTGAGTGAGAATATTCAATAGGACAATTCAACAATTAGGAACGATGTTTGTCTCTTTATCTTTAGGTCTAGTCTGGGTTCCCTATCCCTATAGGGAGTAGATCTATTAGTCTAATAACTCTGCGTTCTTCGTCCACACTGTCTAACTGTCTGCACTACAGAGCGTACAGAGATACATGCCTGTCTGTCTTGTCTACTTCTACTTGAGAGTACAAGTCTAGTAAAAGTTGTGGTTTGACTTGGGCCAAGGGAGGCCATGGACGGATATGAATTGTGCAAATGTTGGCTGACTACTGGCTTCTCTATTCTCTCTCACTCTCAAGTCACAAGTGAGTAAAAAATAAAAAAAAAAAATAAGTCCCAGTAGTGTCTGTACTGTATAGTTGGTAATAGTTGCTCGTGGTTGCTGTTTGGGACATAGGCTTTGTTGTTCTGTTCTGTTCTGTGACTGTGTGTGTGTGCGTCTGCCAGGCCGACCAAAAAATCCACCAACCCCTTTCACTCGTCTCGAGTTTGTAAAATCTATTAAGGTAGAACTAACTGGCGGACGAGATGTGCAAGGGTTTCCACGTGTGCTGAAGCAAAAAATGAATTAACAATGCAGCATTATATGATAATCATACATATTGTCGAATCGTCCACGAAATAACTTACATTATTACCCATTTCTACGGAATATGTATCTACATACCTGCAAATAAGGAGACAAGGCTATAAGGATACAGTAGAACCAGAACAAGAACAAGTGCAGAGCTTAAAATGTAATTGTATATGTACATGTACATAACCCATTTCATACCTGTGTCTGAGTGATACCTGCGTAATTGATTGAGTATACACACTCTTATGAACACCAATGTACATTCATTCATTCCATCTCGCATTTGCAGTGTTAAATATAAACAGAAAATACAGAAACTTGTGATAACATTAGGAACAGTGGAGCCAGACCAGACTCATCCTTACTACAGATCCCTTTCTGTCCCTGCATATCTACATATACACATATTTATGTTGATATATTGGTTTGTCCACAGAGAGACACAGACCAAAGTTGTTTACTTTGAACTGCTTATCTCATTAGACTATTATCATTTTTTGATTTGGATTTCAATGAAATTGCTATAAATGAAGGAAGAAGGGCTGAGTTGAGTTTTTGAATGAGGCACTTTTTATCTATATTTCAGTATTTCACCACGTTTGACGTTTTCATCCATGTTGGCCATGTACATGGCAAGCAATGCTAATGCAGCCGTCAATCCTAATTGTGAGTCGGGGAAGACCTGTGGCAGATTCACTTGTGTATTTAATCTAAACGTAAACTGGGGTTGTGGATCGATCGCTCTCATTCCCTCCTTCCCCATTCGCTCCTTTAAGCGTTAGTTCGTTTAGCATAATAATAATATGGATTATTGACTAGTTGGCTGCATCCGTATACATTCAAGTAGATCTATTTGCTTACCTGCCTCTGTTGAAGAATGAAGACAATCAACTACCAAGTTACTACGCATTATATTACAGATGTAGTTCGGCTACGGAAGTTTTAATTTCAATTCCACGACGGACCGAGACAGCCAGACAACTTTTCGTTTCGTTTGATGCAATTGTGTGCTATCTCGCTACTCATTAGAACCAAGACGTCAACCTGCTGCATAATAGAAAGCTGTTTACTACACATACTACACAGACTAATCAGGGGCCGTCTCTCAGTAATACCATTGAAGATCTGACCTTTTAGAACACCACCCCTCAACCCCCTCATGATGAGTATGACAAGTTTTTTAGCACTCTTGTGAATAGGGAGATCTTTTGGACCCACCTTCCTCATCGACGATGTCATTAATGGACAACCCCTCAAAAAAAAAATACAAAATACGATGCTATATACAACCATCTAGAATGTAGACTTTGCCACCCCAAATGCAAACAGACAGAGAATGAGCTTAAAAGGTTTAAAAGCTACCTTACCTTCGTCTTCCTTCCTCACTTCATCCAGAAGTATTAAATGGCATCTACTCCTTTTTACATATTTTTTTTACCTTTATTTCTATTCATCATTCATCATTCATGCTAGTAAATAAAATACATGTACTAGGAGAGTAGAACAGTAGAACGCACTTGCACAGGTTCCTTCTCTCAACATCCAGTATACTACATACTCGCACACAGACGTCAAAAACTCAAGCAGAGTGGTGGTGGAGTGGATTGTGGATTCTCAGTTGCAATAATTCAATACATTGCATTTTATTTCATGGTATTGTATTCTAATGTAATTTAATGCAGTCTCTGTCTCACTGTAGTACTGTAGACTTTGAATGAGATGGGATGGAAGGTACTAGGTACATTGCTTGGAGTATCTAGTACGCATTGTTGTATGACGACATATTATTATGTACCCACTGACTGACTGACTCAGTGAATTGTCTTTGGATGTGACTTGAAGCTGAAAGTCTGTCTGAAAGAGCAAGTGATCAACGTGCTTGATGGGAATAGTGAAACAGTGCAAGTGCTGGCTTGGCTTTGCTTTGGTACTTTTGCTATATAGTATGTATGAAGAATAGCTAACTTTCCTTGGTAGTTTTTGCTTCTCTATGTGCATCCTTTTCCTTTTTCTTCTTCATTGTTGTGATGGAATCAAGGAATGGAAGTTGCATATTATACCTCTCAAGTCCTTTATTTATTTACCGTCGCCGTCGTCCTGCATAGGTATACTCGATAGCTCATTATTCCCTCTCAACGCTTGCTGTACCGTTCCGTTGGCTTTGGCTTTGGTTTTGGTTCGAAAGAAGAGTAGACGTTGGAATTGGACGTTTGTACAATGATATCTGCACTGGTGGTAGTGGTGGGCTCGCTTTTACTTCATGGGATAGGGATACATCATACACATGTATATATATATACCGTGTGGTGAGGATTCGAGTATTCGAGGATACCTATCTATCTCCTCTAGATAGTGGATAGATGAGCTCTTGGATGATGTAGCTGACGGAGTGTTCTGTTCTGCTCTGGGTCGTCCCATATCCCATTGGACTCTGTGACTGTCTATCTGTCTATGTGGTGGTGTGGAGGCCTCACGAAACGAAATACGGCGAGGTGAAGCACACACGCATTCCATAACTTTGACTTTTTCTCTATGTACTTGTAGTTTTGTATAGGTACTTGTAGTGGAGCTGTAATAAAGGGTAGACAGTAGTAGTAGATACCTCGTCCTAGCATCCATCGCAGCAGTTCCTTCAGCGTCTCTTCTCGTAGTAAATGAAACGAGTCCTCGCCATTCACGTACCTCTGTCTGTATCTATAAAAATAATAATATACTGTGGATATGATGGGCAAATGCATTTATATACATGACCATACATACATCCAAAGCACCGTCTGTCTGTCTATCTATAGCTTACAGAGTTATAGTCCCGGTCATGGGATGGGAGATGGGACAGGGACGGGACATACATGCTGGAGTGAAGAGCTCTCGCTCTCGCTCTTCTAGACTGAAGAAGAAGCAGTGGAAAGAAGAAGACGACGAGCGCTATGCCTATGACTTGACGGTCCACATCCACATGCACCTCCAAATCCAAATGTGAAGAATGAGAATACTCACTCGAGACAGACGAGACATGGATGGCATTGGCGTAAAGTGTAAAGTGTGGCAATAGGCAAAAGGCAGAGGCAAAGGTAGGCAAGTGAGTGAGTTGAGTATTAAAAGGAAAAGGCTTGGAAACTAGGAATGGAAATACAGATCATATTATGGAGAGACCTCGCAGTGGAGACCGTCCGT
>JAQFZC010001872.1:0-26253 GCA_034695205.1 Dicyrtoma fusca | reverse complement strand
GCAGAAGACGGGGCAAAAAGCAATGGCAGAAGCAGTCCAGAAGTTGCATGCATACCACAGCGTCAGTATAGGAGAGGTCTCATTACTACACACGGCACTATGGAGCCTGTACCCATCACCCGTCTTTTGCACACTTGCTTTTGGTATTAGTTAAAAAAATTAAGGAGTATATATACCAATGTAGGTACATACAAGCTAGAATAAACTCCTTGTTAAACTAAGCATCCCCGAGATGTTCATTTTTAACTTCATAAATCAATTTAATACAATTATTTGACTGGTCTTTAAGTGTAGCAGGGGCATTATGTACATAGGGCCGGGCCTGATGGTGGTAGGAGCTGTTAGCAAGGCCCTCTCACATTTTATATATTACCTCATCCTCATCTCACATGTGTCATCCCCCATCATCTCTATTACATTCCTGACTCAGTCCGACGGATTAAATTCATAACCCGTATTACCTACATTAATTTCAGTGTGTTCAAAACTCATGTTGTAGCACACACGAAATGGCCCTTTTGCCCCCTAACAGCACTTGTTGTCTCATCATAAAAATTCCATGGGATTTGAAGCTTTGAGGGTGCTTTTCTCAGAAACTCCTTTCATGATTCTGTCTTCTTACTAGTCAGATTGAAATTTGAGTAAAAGTTACTGCTTAGGGAACTGTCACTGGAACTGGAATTCTAAAGCTGACAAGTCGTTCGTTCTCAGAAGGAATCATATCTTTTTATATGCGTTTTTGTGTGTGTGTGTGTACGGAGGACTGACGGGTGAGACAAAATTAATGGCCCACAATAACAACGGTAGTTCAAATTGAATTTAACGTCAATGAAATTTATAGTACAAAAGGGTTATACGCTATAAAACTACTGCTCGTTCTAATTGTTAAAAAATTGCGCAGGCCACATATAGGCGGCTATAGGGGTTTATAGGTAGTTAATAGGCAGCTATGAATATATTATGAACAATGAAGGTACCCATGTCTCCACTAGTCACAGTTCCTTTTCCTTCTGCGATATTGACATTTGAGAGTGAGAAATTTTTGTAGGTACATAATCTTGGTTGGTTGGGACGGAGCGAAAAAGAGAAAGGGAAGGGATAGAGTCAAAGCCAGAATTTTTATATCTTATGGGACAGCTTTAGAGCAGAGAGTGAAGTGGAGGCAGCGAAGTGCCTGTGCCAGAGTGCGAGCAGACCATAGCCTTACGACTCCACTGACAAGACTGATGAGATACATACACAAGATATAGAACGAAAGAACGAAGAAGAAAAAAAAATGAAATAAAAAGGAAAATGTAGAACTGCATTTTAAATCCCATTGCTTTTACCTTGTCCTCGTCCTAATCCAAAATGCAAGTTTTTCTTCACAAGGGTGTGATTCTCCTTCTCATTATTTATGTCATCTTCGTAACGTTTAACTCAGAAACTTTTGAGAGAGAGATAGAAAGAAAAAAAACAGTTGGTGCACACTCACTAATTAGTATTCATTCACACACGGAGCGCGAGAGGATACTTTTCTCACAATTATTTTATTCAAGAAGATATATGTACGTTCATTTCCATGGAGGCCTACGCGATTCTTGTGAGATACTACTACAAGATTTACAGGGCACTTGCTTCAAGTTGCATAGCGACCATGAAGCAATATAGTGGTATATGATTTCTACTATCAGTGTTCTCTTGTTCTATCCAGCACTGTATGTTAACGACGATGATACGTGGCAGTATTATTGCAGGATTAAAATAACTGTATAAGATGAATAATGTATAGATAACTTGATTAAAATTATCAACATCAGCCACAAAAGACAAAAGCCCATCCTTTAGTAGACACCGACTGCGACTATATTGGCTCGCTACCGACACGCCAAGATGATGTGGTCGTGCTTGTAAATATGTAGTTGTCGAAGTACAGCCATATATGTATGTACTATATTGTACCTTTGTAGGCATTTTTTTAAGAGGTAAGATGCTGTTGAATTTGCAAATTTCTACACGTTGAAGTGTCCATACTAATCACATACCTATATATATGTTTTTAAAAACATTGCCGAAATTTGCAAAGTACCAAAGTACATACCTACATGCAGAGGTAGGTATGTATGTACCTACGTAGTTTTCGAAATGGTTTAATAACGATTAATTAACTAGGGAAATTTAACGATTATAATGCCGGTAAGAGAGTTTGGAGCTTCAATTGCTCAGATTTTGTAATACTTTTTTAAATACATGTTTCGTTTCTACATTTTGCAAATTCTACTCATCACCTCATCATCAGCATCAGAATCTTCATCCCTTCGATCTGCCTCTGCTATGTACATACATACCTAGGTATACACAGTCCGTCTGCCTGCCACACGTTTTCTCTTCCAACATCTCACTTTCTCAAAAAGCATTTGTGAGCATTCCATTCCACCTCCTCATCTTCATCATAACAAATTATCACCAAATCACAGAATCATTACATAAGAATAACTTGTGCTAATCCTGTCCTCATGCTTGAAATCCATTGGAAATTCAAATGGAGGAACTGTATAGTGAAATCTGAAGTGTGACTACACATTATTACTAATTTATGACGATAAAGAGTGAACTACAGGGAGAGCGAAGGACCATTTATACAAGGTAGGTAGGTAGGTATGTATGTATACGTACCTACTCATTGCAATAGCACTTGTTCTGATTAAGATTTTGGGCGGACTGTCCGTCCTACACAAATAACATGGACAAAGATATAAAAAACTGATTTGTACTCTTGACTACAGAGAGTCAAAGATTGGGAGGGTGGGCGTGGCGTGTGAGATTATTAAAAGCCGGTGACATCATTATCTCCATCCTTTCATCTCTTTAACTTTTCAAGCAGTCGTCACTTTAGTGGATTAACTATGCAGAGTCCGTATGTACGGTGTTGGTGTTGGTTGGAAGTCAAACTAATACAGCAGCAGCGTGTAGTGAAGAACTAAGAACTATTGTACTCAAGTGCATTTCATTTCGTTTGATTTCATTTCATTTCATGTCATTGCATTGGTAATAAGACCTGATTACTATTTTAATGGCCTGATTTGGAAAAGTCTGTCTTGGTAGTCAGTCAAGCAAATGGCTACGGCAGTCAACCCAACTCACAGAATATCACCTCATAACGTGGAGTGTATTCGCAACTCCAATTCCAAGTACATTTTGCACAGTCTATAGTCTTGGGGATTTAATTACGATTGTCTGAGCCTATCAATCTTATGTATGAATAATATATACATATACATAGGAAAATACCCCGTGCAAGCCACCGTATACGCATACTGAACATAATACTTGAAACAGTCACGTAATTTAAAGATTTAAAGTAGTTTTCAATAACTGTTTCACTCTTTTTTATTTCATTATACGTCGCTTTCATTAATTATTATGATCATTTGGATGCGGATTACCATTACAAGAGCCCTGTGCCGCCCGCAGTCACCTCGAGCCAGCCCAAACTTACAACGTACTTAAATTTATCGTAAAACAAACTTTTTATTGTTTCGTCTCATCTAGTCTCCTTTCCGAGATGCTGATTATGTGTCCGAGCCCTATCGGATCGTCATCTCTGTGCTTACTATGTACGTACCAGTCCACGTAGTTAGTCCATAGCATGAGCGTAGGGTCTCCGTTCGATTTGATACGGATTTGATTCGATAATAATAAAAATGTCTACTTTCTATTCCAATTAAATGAAGATAAACATTTTCCCCCTCTTTGGAGCTCAATCCCAATTTCCGTCTTTAAAGAATGGCTGCGGTTGTTCTTGTGTTTTTTTTTGCTTTGTTTTATTTTTTTACAATCAGTCAGAGTTCATCAATGGGGAAAGGGATGCGGTGTATTTTAGCTGGGTTATCACTTCATTTGCAAATTGCCATCTCTTCACATAATTTGTGACTTTGACTTGAAACTTGAGGACGAGGACATGGAAATAAAAGGGATGCTCCTGAATTTTTCGTGGATCTCATATTTTGTTTTATTATAAGTACTAACTTGTCAAACCTTTCATGGACACATCTTTCACTTTTTAATCATAATATTTTTTTTTTATCAAAATCCAATCACAAGTTTTTCATTTCGTGTGTCTCTTCTGTAGATATGTAGATTGATTTGAAAGAGAAGAAATTGGTAAAGGAGCACACAATTATTATTTTCTTAATTTGTGACGTGACACGTGCTCATTTTCCTTTCCTTATTAATCAGCAACCGAACTGCTGCTAATGGACAGCCTTCATTTTGTATTGTTTCCCCCTTGTAGATCATTATTATTATCCTTATGCCTATGTACTACATTATATCAGTGGAGCATGGATTGGGAAGTCAGCAGCTACCCAAATAGACCTGTCATTATTATTACACTTAAAGAGCTAAGTCATTTTTTAATTGCAATTATGTACGTATAGTTGTCGTTTTCGTTGGTTGATGGGGCTCAGTGAGGAAATGCCTTGGCTGAGAGTGTATCAAGTCTATTTGTAGGCACATGGATTTGTGTTGGTATTCTTACCGAGTTTCTAATTACTTTTACTACTGCTATGACTGAGGATATATAACTACGCTGAAAAGTGTTATGATAATTTTATGACAGCTTGCAAATAATTAGCATTACAAATTCACCCCATTAACTTAGTGTGCTAAAATATGGATGCAATTTGAAGGAAGAAACGACGCAGTCATGCCAATGCCAAGTCAACTCCAGCATATGTCATCTGTAATTTAGTTGAAGGTTGAAAATTTAAAATGTATATTTCAAGTGTTGTTGGGGTGCAGGGGGAAAAGAGACGCGCAGATAAAGATTTTTTTTAGAAGGTCATAAAAAGCTTAAAAACGATTTCGTCACGCGGTGTGATCATTCTTTTACTGGAGTTGCAATTATCAATAACGACGTTTTCACGGTTTAGTCATGCCATTTGATCTCCATGAAATCGAGATTGTGGTACAAGAGTTGATGGTGCAGACGATGGCCGTACCATGTGACCATGTTACATAAGGTTCTTCTAAAAGGCCAAAATTATAATCTTAACGCTTCAAAATGTTCCATGATCTGTTGTGCTGTAATACATAAATACATGGAAATTTTAAGGTGAATTTTAATGCCATTTCCCGATTTACCAATTATTTAAAAGTATTAACTTCCTCTTGGAAAAATTTCTCATTCATGAATACCTATGTATGTTTTATAATGGGATTTTGCCTCTTGCTAGTTAACAGCTAGTGACAGCCCCAAGTGTCAAAAATGAGTGCTTCTAACCATGATAAAAGGAATGCATGTGTATCAGCTGTAACAATTACTTTCAACAACCAAGTCCATACTGCTTATCTCTATTGACTTGTTACACTGTAAATTATAAGAGACAGCAATTAGCCAAAGCGATCAAGGGTTACAAAAAAAATATGGCTTGTGCAGATTGCAGATCACTACTGTAACACGGATACATACATAATACATACTGACAAGCCTTGTTGTAGTTTTCTAGATGATGCACTTTTCCTAGCACGGGGCACTACTGTAATTGGGCCTGGTGAGTGCATACTGCATGTATGTAGAGGTACAAAAAAGGATAGGTATATAATTATAGAGTGCATTGTAAGTTAGTATAGGTACGTGTATGCACATTCACTCTGCTATGCTGGTAGTTTTTGCATGGATTTCTAGTGCACACAGTAGCTCCAAGAAAACCACCGCAATGACAACAACTTTTGCGGTAAAGTCTGTGTTGATCAATTCATTATCGAAGGATTGTAATAACACTGTGAGCTACTACAGCTTTTATCCTATTATCCTTCACGTCTCAATCCAAATCTTTATCAAATAGTATCAATGCTCCTACATAGTGACAGCCAATATTAATAATCAGACTCAGAAGACAGTGCACCATTGTACAGTCTGCATACAGCAGACTCGAGGGATCTAAGCTGGCTGTTATCTGTTGGGTTGGTGGGTAGACAAAAAAAATTTAAATGACAGCAAAATCATGTCAAAGAATTATCTTGAGAATTATGTGTCTTTTAAAGAATCTTGTTTTGAGTTGATCTGTAGGTCGATGGAATGGATTCGAGCCGCTGTGCTGCTGTGATATGATGTGGAGAGGAGAGATGCTAGTCGAGGGAAATGAGCTTAACCAGAGACAGAGACAGAAAGAGAGAGAGAGAGAGAAAATCAAAAATCACAATCAACTTGTCCTCAGTAACGGAAGACGGACTCTCTCAGTAACTCAATAAGCAACAGGTGTCAAAATATCTCAGAGCCATGTTATCACCAGAACATCCATCCAAACTCGGTCTCGGCATAAATGCATACATATGAGACTTGACTCACTTGAACAGTTGAGAAGCGACTCAATTCATTGCCCTCTCTCTCTCCACCCAAACTAATACAAGTAATACTCATTTGAGCAATCCCAGTATTGATTCCTACGTTTATTTTCGAATAGAATATTTTTTTGGGTAACATTTCTCTGTTTGTACCGTCCAAGCATTATACATACATATATCTATGGCAGTAGCAAGTATGATGGTGTTGTTGTTGATGATGATGATGATGCTGCATGGTGATGATGATAGTAGCAAGGGAGAATTCCGTCTTATAAGACCGACCAAGTTCAGGCAAAAGTCAAGTAGAAAACCACTATAAAGAAAAGCTATACAGAAATATGGCTAGTTTTTTGAAATCTTATAATATACTTATAATTATACGTCCCAGCCAAAGTCAACTACATTATAATGCCCCTACCTAGTAAATGTAGGCATAGGCACTTAGGTAGGTAGGTAGGTTGGTAGCTATATACGTATGGGTATGTAGAGCTTGATTCTGCCCCGTGTATCTGTAGGCTTGTGTGCAAAGAGACGAGACTCTGCTAAGTTTTTTAGCAATGGGTCTTCGTCGAGTCTTGCAGCTGAATCTTGTAATCAAAGGTAAAAATCTGTTGATTTTTCAATTGTGTAGTTTGTCGTTGTCACTTTGTCTATAGTCTCCCCGTAAATTGTTGGGACTAACTGGTTGGAAACTTGATTTAGAGAAAATCACTGTTCCTTGCTGTGACGAGCTTGTTCAAGAAGATGTTCAAGTCTGAAAATTTTAAAACTTGTCTTCAAAGTGGAAATACCCTGTAATGGGAATGCAATGAGACAAGTTGGTCTTATACCAGTCAGCTTTTGCTAGCCATTTTGCCTATAGGAGTTCGTCTGATACCGATACGACCACGATACGACACACACACACACACAGAGTATCTGCTTCTTCTAATGCTGCTTACTAGTCAGGTGGATGCAAATTGGAGTTTATGGAGCTATGTTCGGTTCATTTGGCTACAGCTGATCGATATTTTTGATTAATAGGAAATAATCTCAATCGTAATGAAATACACAAAGTTAAGCATAATAAGAGCCTTGCACATATGACGTCATACTATTTGAGCTTGAACAGAGTTTTAAAAAAAGGCAGTAAAAACGAAGGCAATACGTATTGAAAAAGTAAAAACATTAAATGTATCTGTTTTTTAACAAAAAATGTAAAAATATGTTTCAAATGTTTGAAAATAATTGTGAAATATTTAAGTAGGTAATTTCACATTCCGATGACGTCATACTTGAAAGGCCTCACAATCAATGACCAGCCCAAGTTCTACAATGCAATGATACAAATATAACTCCATTGAAGCCCCTTCCTCTCTCACATTCACCATTGAGAGTTGAATTGTTGGAATGAGAACTCTCAACACGTCGAAGGATTATTGTTCCAACCTACCTGGGTTTGCTGCAGTAGTGTTGTGTAGGTACAACTCATAGTGTTAACTGCCTCAAGGAAGGTTTTAAGAGGCGAAGGATGGAATTACATGGTTTTTCACATCTCATCCCCCGTCCCAACAATCCCCTCTCGCCTCTCCAATTTTCAATCGCAAATCCCAATGAAAAAACGTTTGGTTTATTCCGCTCCTTACATTTCACCGCAGAGAGTACCTACATGCATACCTATACATAGAATCTCACGGAATAGTGTGGAGTTGTTGAATGCATATATACGTATATATATGTATATATCACAGATATACAGGTACTTTTTATATATTTTATTGATATACCCCCTGAGTGACTCTGAAAGCGACCCGATCCAGTTTCATGCATAAACTGCTCATCAATATAGTGAAATTGAAGAAGCCCCCACAAATCAAGTCAAAGGTTAAATTATCACTACTTTACCGCTTGATTTATACCTTTCAGAGCTTCTTTATGAATTTTTTTAAATATTATTTATTTTATGTGTAAAATGGTTCTGTCTCTGTCTTTGTGGTTTTCTTATTTGACGTAGACATGTTGGTGTCATATTATCCGCCCTATTGTATTAGAATAATAATTACTAGAGGTACGAATATGCGAATGAGATGGACGATGTAGGATTGAGGAACTACAACAACTACAAAGTGCTACTAATACTTTGTGTAAAATATATATATTTCACTCTGATTTCTTTTAATTGACCCAAAGCTGTAGTAGAATGTATAAGTATGTATATGCATAGTGCCATTGCTGGTAAGTAATGTATTCCAATTAATAAAATTGGGCCATATAGATATGCATACGCCTGCTTATTGCTATTGTAAGAAACAAAGATGCTTATCACATGGATTTCCATCACCTTTCTCCAAGTGTTTAGTGTTAATCCAAAAGGCAGTGGCAAGTATTATTATTATCAGCTATCAGTAATCAGTTGATATGCTTAAGAACAAGGAATGCTGGCAATGCAATAATAATGCAAAGGGGCTCAAGATAAAAGTGGACAGCACATGTGGGAAGTATCGAGAGTTGGAAAACATTTAAATCCTTTCTGTTCCTACACGCTCACATCCTTAATATCCAGTCTGATGGACTCTTAGTCACTTCCTTGTTGGCATTTATTTTCAAACTCCCATATCATAGGTCTTAGGTTTAGTTTTAGTTTTTAGGAGCCTTGCAAATATAATGTGAGCTTGAAAAGAGCTTTGAAAAAAGGCAAAAATGAAGACGGTGTTTTGAAAAAGTTTTAGTGTCAAAATTTAATATAAGAATTTTCGAAAAATACAAAAATTGATTCAAAATCTTCATAAAAAGTGTAAATACGAACTTGCACATTTAAAAAAAGTCATTTCTATGAGGTCATACTTGAAAGGCTCCTCTAGTAGGCGGTTTAGTAGAGAATAATATAGCGATTGCAAATGTATATATATGTATATAGCTAATCCCATGTCCCATCCCAGTGCATAGAGCTGAGATTATGATTAAAATTAAACGATTACGATTTGCTTGCCAAATCACCATTTTGCATTTGATGATGCTCACTAAACTTAATAATTTTGATAAGCACACGCTGCATTGCCCCTTACTCAGAACTCAGACATGTCACGCTAAGCGTATGAAACGTGGTAATTTCAAACTCTTAATTTTAAAACTAGGTCCCATTTAATCTTAATCTTAATACATATTCAAATCCTACGGTACAAGGAAGGAATCTTAAATCTTAACGCAGTCAGGTCCACACATGTGTGTATGTATGTACCTACTTCTCATGTGTGCAGAATTTTGCTCAAGTCAAGACACAGAAAGTTGATTAAATTTTCACCGCACCGAAGCGAAGGAGCAAAAGCAGACACAGACAAGGCAGCAGAGGCAGTTTATCTACAGTTAGACGGCTCAGCTATAATTGGTAGTAGTAAGTAAAAATGAATGATTAATCTACATTTCACTCGACTAGTTTCATTGTAGAGCTAATTAAATTCTATTGTCAGGGAATTTTTGCAGTTTTCTCCTCCTAATCATCCCACCACCTGTTCCGTATCTGTCAGGAGAGCGCTTCCCATACGAGAGTTAGTCACTCCTCTCAACTTAGTACATTAATTATTGATTATCAAGTTTAAAGTTTACACACCGAAGTAATCATTCGAGTATTCAACGTATATTCGGCAATTGGTCAACTCAAATTTCCAATCGGCAAGTCGCCAAATGAATGACTTTCTATAACAAACTGACACTGCACACGGCTTCTGTATAAGTACTCGCAGCCCACAAAAAAAAATACAGATCACAATCAGTGGAGCTTCAAAGTTTTGAAGTGATAGTCATCAACATAATATGTACATACATAAGGCATTTGCAAATAATTAATTATGAGGTTTCCGTTTCTATTATTAATCAGCTAATGTCTGTATGTTTGAGTTTGTAGGCATGTGTACATACTATACAAGTTATTACCGAGTACCGAGTGAGTCCAGAATTGTTGAACGGAATGTGTCTATCAATTTGTGATTGCAAATGAGAACAAGTCTGCTCCAAGTAGTATACATATTAGAAGTGGCCGGTTTTTTTAGTCTTGGTCTTGGGATGGAATGAGATGAGTTGATCGAAGTTATATGCTCCCACAGGGGGAAAAAAATTGTGACTGATTTCAAATGCTAATGTTTATCAACATACGAATACAAATAGGTAAGTAATTGAAACAATTTATTTTCTTATGATGATCGTTAGTTGTGTTAGAAGGGGGGGAAAAGTTGAAAACTTATTGTTCAATAATTTGTTCATACAGGTGTAATCCATTAATACACCCTGCACTACAGATACTATAAGACAGTGCAAATAGAGTAATACAGTGTGGTGTTTTATAGCAGCAGGGACTTTTTGGGAGTACTATACTCTGACTGTGTAAAATAAATGTGTCCATGCATACTTTTGAGATTAACAAAACACGGACAGGATACGATATACGATACGACAGAGAAGATAAACGATTCTTCTTTCTGAATAACCGAATCCCAGGTTGGTTAGTTGGTTGACTGCTTGACTGGTTGACTGGTTGGTTGCTGTTGCTGCTGATGCTGATGCTGCTGCTGTAGATGGGGACGTGGCTGGACGGTGATGGTGCTGTTGTTGTTGTTCATCCTTTACTTTGGCATGGATTTAGTATGCAAAGCGTGTGCTTCTCAAAAGAGTTTGAAGTATCTTTGAAAAAAAAAATAATGAACGAGGAGCGGCAGTGGCGGCAAAAGTTCTTTGACCACATCCCAACTCTATACATTGATTTTACAGTACAAATAATTCATACATATAAATTTTGATGACCGCTGATGTGCATTATTTCCTTACGCACATTGTTTCATTCAATTCAAACAACAACTATCAACATGGCTCTTCATCTCAAAAGTCTCTCCTGGCAAAACTTCTCGGCCATCCATTCTCCACGGAAGGGCTACAAGGAGGCATAGCATGGGTGAAGAAGCAAATTGGGACTGAATCAAGTCCCAGCCTCCTCTAATATAGTAATGTCACTTTGACCCCAGCAGTAAGAATCCCCTTCGTACCTCCATTTATATTTACACTGTACAACAAAAATACAAAAACTGCTTTAAAAAAGTTGTTTGTTCACTTTTCAACAATTGTAAGACTGGTACATAAACAATTCAAAAGCAGCACCATTCCTATGTACCCTCTTCAAAAGGAGCAAACCTAGCGTTTTCACTCTTTCAAAAACGTGTCAAACTGGTATTTGAACTTTTCGGGAAGTTTGCAGTAATCAAACCGGTGTATACATAATCTATTCAAAACAAGCAAAATTGATATTTACACTTTAAAAGGTGTGTAAAAGGGGTAGCAAGCAACACCTCCACAAACCCATGATTGTTGGGACCACAATGCATCTTCACCCGCGATGACACGAGTGATACCCTCATCTTCTGGGAGGCTGTCTGTCTAGGTACTTCTTGAACGGTCTCCGATTTCCATTCCGATTCTGTTCGCGTCTTCAAAAATACATTCTTGTCAAATGTTTGGTGTGTGTCCGTCACTTTACCGTCAACGAGGAGGGAGTAGACGAGCTCATAGGGTAAGTTCAACGTTGATGTGGATGACGAACCTTGAATTCTACGAACAACAAGTCGGGGACATTCTTAGGAAGCCACGTCCGCAGTACATACGTACCTAGAAACTACATCCATGTATGTATGTCATAACAACAGCGACGATCAGTTGATTTGATTGCAGTGATGATTATCAGGATTATGATGGCTAAACATTGCCAGCAGTGGCTCCAATCTCCCAAAGGAATGGCAACTGATGGCGAACAGGTAGATGGGCATCATCTCCGCACTGAACGCTTCATGGGGCTGGGAAGAGTAACGGTTCCGAGGATCTCCTATTACTTTGCAAGAACGAACCATGTATTTAGTGCATACTTTCACACGAATGTGTGCCTCTGAATTCCAGTGTCTACCTGTGTATCTGCATACCTGTATGTACAATCAAAAAGTGCTATAGGTACATAGAGGGTACTGCTATAGGGACCGGTATAGCTACATATAGGTGCAGCAGAATAAAACATTTGTATTCCATTCTATTACCATATCTTGGAATCCTCATATTTTTATGAGTGGTCGAAACTTTTACGGGAGCTAAAAAGCAAGGAAGCTGATCAATAAAATCAGGGGCCATCATCATTTGTTATATACAGGTGCCAATACAAAGGCATGGAACTAAAATAAATTGCTAATAATTTACTCGGCCGTCGAATCCTACGAGGCTCATCTGTCTGGATTCTTGTAGGACGAGTAACTCCGGGTAGAAAATATTAAAAAAAAAAATATTTTGCAATCACTCATGTGTATATATATATACCTATGTACCTACCTATGTCGCCTCCCTCCTTTTTATATTTTTTCCCAACTTTCCACATCCCTCTCCGAAACATGCACACTTTTGTTCCCTTAATTATTTGTCTGTAATTTTTCAGTAATTAATTCCAGCTCTTGGTAAATAAATCATTTTTGTGAATACGGAAAGCCCAATTGCAATTTTCATTGGAATGGAATGGCATACTGATGGCATGATGGGAGAAAGAGCGTGTGTATGTGTGTGTGTCATGCGAGGAGATTGAGGTAAAATATATAGTTTTTATTCATGCTATTGTATATAGGTATGCTCAGTCGAGAGAGAACAATAGTTATTCATAATATACGTCCATGCATGTATGAATATTAAATTCAGTTTGAAACTTCTAACCAGCTTACGATGATGATGAGCTTCTTTACATTGTAAATAGGAATTTGGTTGGCTGGTGTGTTTTGTGGACTCGCTGGCTGGTTTGGTTTTTCACTGAGCTTTATTATCGTTAGTGTACAGTCTTCCTACCTGAACATGGCCAAAGTTTAGAGGAGAATATTATAACTGGAGGGCATTTTCGTTATGATTTTAAATCGACCATTTAAAATTAAGATTAATACAGGAGTTGCCGTACAAGTTTCCGTTTCGTCATCAGATTTGAGAGCGTGACTCTTTCAACAGATTAGATACATCCAATTCCAATATATAATGAAGCTTTAAACATTTTTACCAACGATTATCATCTGTAAACGAGACTAAGGAAAATCCAGCCCTGGCACTACGTAAGCATGTATGCTGTAGTAGTAGTAGTGTAAGCCATCTATATATCTATATCCGTTATAGGGAGGTAGGTATACCTAGTTAGACTCTATAGTGCCAGTATATGCTTCCTATACATTCTCGACTGAGTGCTGGGACGTAGCCATTTAGACAACTGATACATGATAGTCATCATAATAATATGATGGTAACGATATGACTTATTTCCTATTATATTTCACCACCAGCACCAGTAAAAGTATCCGATACGGATTATCACAAGAGATAAATTCTGTATAGTCAAGTAGAATTGGGATGGAGAATGCGAGGTTTTACTAAGATTACAATCAAAAGACGAGGAGAGAGAGAGAGACAGAGATGAGAATTTACGTTCAACAGATTTCTTCAACAGTCTTCATCTCAATCCTTTCGTCCTCTCGGTCTTCCCTCAGCTCTTCATCCTCTTCATCATCTTCCACACGAACTCATGGGACAATATCTAAAACCATTAGCCATAAGCAGATGAGCTTCTGGGGAATAGGGAATCAGGTAGCAATTTAAGGAAAAAAAACGAAATCTTTATCAGATGCTTATAAATTTAAAAGTTGCTCTTTCTAATTTTTATGTTGTACCGGGCTGGTGCTTTATTATTTTAATGCTCTCTATAAAGATGTAGCTGCAGTATTGTGGAGTATAGCAGATGAGCTATATGGTCATAGTGTAATTTAACTAATAAAAGAATTGTTGAGTTTTGATGTTGAGCCGGCTGATACTGTGATGATAAGTCAGTAAGACAGGATTACTTTGCAAAATGGATAGCGTGTGCTGATTACAGATTCTGAGTCCGATTGTGAGCAGGTGACAGATGTACTTACAATAAAAAGATTTCTGTACTTATGCTCAATGGATTTTTTTTTCTGGGTGCATTTAGACTTAAGTTAGATCTTAGATTGGGCAAAGAGTCCTCAAGCCCTAAACTACTGAAGGTAAGTAAGTAAATAAGTACCGTAATCTTTGAAGAAAAAATGATCAACTTCCTTCGCTAAACAAGTTTGCTTTCTACAAATGAACTGTCAGAGTTACCTGGCGAGGGATTTGTCAGTCAAAAGGAGTCGAGTGAGTTTCCTTTGTCAAACTTTCCTGCTTCGCCTTTCTTTGAACAGAGGACGCCCAAATGAACAATTTTTAACAACGAGTTTGCTGCACTCTCCAGGTACGTAGAGGCTACAGACTGCAGAATAGTACAGGCAGTACAAATACCCCATTTAAGGTATTACCCCATTACAAGTTATTTACCCACCTTTTCGAAACGGTACTGTATCTAGTTTTACATCTTTTTGAAAGTGTTAATTTCTAGTTTTACACCTTTTTGAAAGTGTTAATTTCTAGTTTTAGATCTTTTTGAAAGTGTTAATTTCTAGTTTTAGATCTTTTTGAAAGTGTTAATTTCTAGTTTTACATCTTTTTGAAAGTGTTAATATCTAGTTTTACATCTTTTTGAGTGTTAATTTCTTGTTCTGACCTTTTTAAAAGTCTTAGCTACTGGTTTTGAATGCTTTTAAAAATGTTATTTCTAGTATTGAGCATTTTGAAAAAGTTAATTTCTAGAAAAAAAGCACTTTTTCACTTTTCAAAAACCATTCTTTCCATGGCTTCCCAGCTGTGAATGGGTTAAATACCACTGAAATATATAACAAATAATTATTACTGTTATTATTATTTGAACTGTGTGGTTTTACTTTGTGGTTTTGTATTCGTATGCAGGTAAAAGTAAAAAGTAAATAAAGTGCAATAGGTTGTATATTATTAGTATGAATTATTCGAATGATTTTAGAATCTTGTATTCATTGTAGATTCTAGTGCCACCGCAACTATGATTAGGTATACATTACATATTACACTGTTTAATTTTGGGGTCTAAAATAAAAAAATATGCAGTATTTACGTAGTCACTTTAGAAAACATGGGTAGGTAGGTACCTACCTAATTGGGATTGTACAAATAATCGCTTCCAGGCATATTTGTGTCTTTCCTCTCTACGTTCCATCTCATTAGTTATTATTGTGCATTGTGTGTTTTCATATTCTCTTTACAATATTACTATTACTAATATAGACTTGTTCACTGTGTGATTTAAAAGCTAGGAGGCAACCTTTCTTTTCCCTTTTTTGTACTCGTTTCTGTTTCTGTTTCTGTCTCTGTCTCTGTGACCTGGCATTGATAAGAAAAAGTTTTCCGATACAAATAAGTCAAATAAGTCACAGGAACGTGTGTCCAAAGTCAAGTCAATAGTGATTCACAATCAATAATAATTACATTCAAATCAACATCGACACGTGAGCTATTAAAAAAGTCAATACAGACAGCATATGTATGTGTTTATAGCTTATATAACGTATATACATATAGCGCAAGTGCCTGTATGAGATTATGTAACGCAATCCTTGGTTTAATTTATGCATAGAAATTGTAAGTGTTAATAGTACAAATATTTTATTCGTATGGCGGAGCCAATTAAAGAGTACTAAAAATAATGATACAGATCACAATATTGAAGGATGCTCGACACGCCTTTTACCATATGCTTTTGATTCACCACGCTAATTTTTTTCCCTCTCCCATACTCACACTCTTATTCCCTATGTACTTTCAGTGTTTTAGTTCCCAGTTTATTTTGATGGTGGTACACACACACACACACACACACATTATTTAAGTAGTTGGGATGGAGAACAATGGGAAGTATTTATTTGGAAAGACGCTCGTCGATGGCGGCGGCGGCGGCGGCAGCAGCGGCGGCGGCAGTGGATATTATGCGGAGGTGGGTATTCGTTTTGGTTTGGTGTTGACGTTTTGGTCGATTTGGTTCATTGTTCGGATCCTACACTATTTATGACCAGTACATCCCACAGTTAGAGACTTTGTAGATCCTTAGACTGTACATTGTGCCCATGAAGACTAGACTAGGTACATTATACATTGTTTTCCCTAGCCATTAGTTATTCCCTCGCATTATTGGCTTCGAGATGGAGATTCAGAGCTGATGAGTGCTGAATGCTGAAACGAAGAAACTAATCTTAAACGTGCCCAAAATGGTTCGATTACTTCCATTTAATGGCCAGGTTGATGTCGAAGTTGAAGGTAAGACGGGATTAATTATAGCTTCACACGGCCGCCTCTTACATCACACCTTTTAATCTGTGTAGACAAAGTCGACTCTACACTTTAATTCCCTTGAGCATTTGGGCCGAATGGGCTCGCGGAGGAAAATTTGTGATTTATATTTGTATTTTGCAACATTTGCCTTGATAATAAGTTGATACATAAAGTGCTCCGCGTTGATTTGATTCGTTAACGATATCAACACGTTAAATCGTCTTGACAAATCTCCTCGTTGACGTTGGCTATTAGTACTGCTATTTATCAGCCATATCTATATGTATATGAAAACTACAGCATTAGAAATAGCGTCATTAAAATGAATTCCTAAATTGAGCCGAGTTAAAAAAAAAAGTAAGAAATGTCAAATTTAAACTCTCAATTCTGTCACATTTTCCCGAGGAGTGAACCAACGTTGCGTTGTGCGCTAAATGAATCGACCATGAAAAAAAAGGGAAAAGTGTCGCGTGAAACCATATGTACGTTCTACGATGGATGGGTATAAGCTATATATCCCTGCTAATTTATTTGATAGGTACCTTACCCTGTCCTACAAATAACAAATCAGTCGTAGTAATAAAATTATTGTCCTTTGAATTCCTGACCCAATTTTCATGGATACCTTGTTTAAATTTCAAATTTGCCATGCCATATGCTCTTACAAATTTTCAATACTTTTCAGATCCACCGATAGTAACGACAGCGATACTGTGATATTGAAACTTTTACCCATTTTTTGCTGTTGTTGCTGCACTTTACCTTGCAGTAATGAAATCATTCGACATTATGTTCCCTATTATATATTTACAAGACTGTATAGACAGGGACTTTAAAAAGTTTAACAAGTTCCATTCTAAACGCATACTCTTTTTTTGATTCAGGGATTTTGAAATGCGTAGCAGATATGCAATACTATATATGTATGTACATATGTACGCACAAAAGAATAAAAAGGTTACGCAAATTCATATCCGCTCAAATCTTCCAATGTTTTATATTTTGTTTGTGGTGCTTCGATAATAAAGCATTATTGCCCATTGCATTGTAGTAGAGACAGTGGAGCTGTGACTCACCTCAGAGAGTTACAGACAGAAGAGAGATATTTAGATGAAGTACAAAGATACTAGGTGTGTACAATCTGCACGCGGCAGTCGTTGCCGTAACATTTAAGTTTGACTTAATTCAACTTTCAATGCAACTCAATTACTGATAATTACATAAAATTAGTAGCTGTATGCTCTACATTGTGATGGTTGGAGGATTGTGCAGTAGGCAAAACAGAACAGTACTGTACAATGAGTAGGTATATAGCTGTACTCGTAAGTACTCACTATATACAGTGCTATATAGTGCTACATATAGAGTGCATAATCTACAACGGATGTATGTAATAATCATAATTCGTCATTCTTACTGTTCATATAATTGACGGGCTTTTGTAGCATTGAAAATGTATAGTCAAGGTGAATAATTCATTGTCTCTGAATGCGGAACACACGAAATAATTGAAATAATTGACATTTGATGTGATCTACGCGCTTCTACATTATTTCTATTCTGTCGCCTCATTCCCAACAGCAACGTCCCAATCGCAAATCCCAACCCCAAGCAAACCACAAGAGCGACGCGACTAATAAAGGACCTACAGCAGTCCTTACATACAGAGTGCTTTTGTGTGTTTGTAAAAATCATAATTATAATAACGTTTTCTAAAATAGCTAATGACTCAGCCTCAGTCTTAGAGCTACCTTACCTATACTGTTTACGGTGGTTTAGTACATAACACTACCTACATATCGTGGGTGAAGAAGCATTGTTGCGTAAGTCCACAGTTCCCGCTTATAATCATTCTGACACAGTAAGTCCAGTGTTCCTTTTAAAATGTCATTTTGACGCAAGTCCCACCCTTACAATCAACTTCAAACGGATGTGGTTAAAAAAAGGGCAAAAAATATTGGTTTCAAACTTTTTCAGAAGTAATACTTAACTATAATTGCCTTTATTAAAATGGTAAAACTGGTGTTTTACACTTTCAAAAACAGTAAAACTGGTGTTTTACTTTTTTCAAAAACAGTAAAACTGGTGTTTTACACTTTCAAAAACAGTAAAACTGGTGTTTTACTTTTTTTAAAAACAGTAAAACTTGTATTTAACACTTTCAAAAACAGTGAAACTAGTGTTTTATACTTTTTTAAAATAGCAAAATTGATGTTTCACACTTTTCAAAAACAGCAAAACTGGTGTTTTACACTTTTCAAAACCAGTCAAACTGGTGTTTTACACTTTTCAAAAACAGTGAAACTGGTGGTTCATACTTTTTAAAACAGTAAAATTAGTGGTTCCCACTTTTCAGAAACAGTAAAACTGGTATTTACACATCAAAAACAGTAAAATTAGCGTAAAAAGATGATTGTTGAGACTTTATGTAAATTGGAGTGCTTTTAATGAAGGACAAGGACTTACATACGCCACAATGCTCCTTCACCGACGATCTAAGCTAATATTCAGGCGTATTCTAAAGTCCTACAGGTACTAAAGAGACACAAGAGCATTAGGAGATACACATACTAATCTAGCATATTAAAAATATGGTAGTAGCAGTGAATTAAAATTGCTTTAATGCCCATACAAGACGGTCCTTCATCTTCATCTGTGCAGATACAGCTATCTTTTTGTCTAGAGCCGGAACACAATACAAGTTTCCAAGTGTCTCCTTTGACTTAATTAGAAATTTAGGGACAAGTACGGACGGACGGCCGGACGGAAAACAAGGAATAACAGTAGCTTTATACACGATAGCCGTATATAGTACAGTATAGCCGGCATTTATTTTAGTAGGTAGGTACATACTAATAATTAGCTATAATATGTCTCGGTCTTTGGGATTCGTGAGATGGGAATGAAAACGGTACTTGAAATATATTTCAATGGTGAAGTAAATGCGTGTAAAATTGGAATTGTACCACCTTATTTGTCATGGGTTCTAAAACAATATTTATTTGATTGGATGGGCAATTGCAATACATACATATAGACAGCCTAGGAGACGAGACTGACTGTAAGATCTTAATCAAGAGATTGAAGAAGAAGAAGGAGAATAAAAAAAAACACTATTCATTTCATTTCACTTCGAGCAAGCCATCCACATCATTATTGTCATTATAAGTACATAAGTGTATTACCATTATCATCCTCGGTCCCTTTTTTCCTCCACTTTTAAGGTGAATGTTCTCTCCATTGAAATACAAATTATTTTTTTTGGCAACAAAACATAATATTCAACGCATAACGCTTCCAATCCCAATGGCAACTATAAAGATAACGTTTGTAATAATTTAATTTTTATGAGGAATCCAACAGTTGACACCACAACAGCTGTTGATGGCATATTGAAAGATCCAATTCAAAGATAAACCAGTCCTGGTGGTAACTGGAATGTAAATAAATATTTTACATCGAGAGGCGCAGGCGGCAAAGAAAAACTACTACAGTTTAAGGAGAATCCTCACAATGCGTCGACGATCTCTTGGCAATGAATGCAATGAAAGATATTTACAAATCACACCTAATCATAGTCATGATCCATTCAAATTGTCTTATTTAAACATGAAGCACAGTGCGCTCTTGTCCACAGATGTCGGCTTAGGATTCCGCAAGCTGTCGTCATCATCATCATCATCTTCAAGTGTGTTTTAGAAATTCTGATCAAGTGGGATTGAAGAGCAATAGCTTTATAGTAGAACACACATAGTTGCATTCAAGGAAATTCTTAAAATCTCGTGCTACAGTACTGCACTGCATTGGACTGGTGGCTACTGAGCACTTTCAACGGCTTCACAGTTACAATTCGCAATGCCTTGTGAAGGGTCTCTCGATGAAAGCAGTAAGATCAATTTTCCCTCACTTGATACAAATTCATACATATGTGCACTACTGTACATTTAGACATGAAAAAAAAGATTTGAGGCCTTTTTTCTACTTCTACTATACTATAATGTATAAGCTCCGTCCATATTTTTTCTACTTGGCTTGACGATTAAGAAGGAAGTGCTTTTTGCCAATGCAGATAGTGCCAACTGTCAAGTGCCATCACCACGGTGACGGTGGTGTATAGCATGCATATGTATTCAAATCCAAAACTGAACTTGGTCTGTCTCTTCATTTATTTACCGATCGTTGTGTCTTCGTCCATTAATCTTGAGTTTTACATGGAGGCCGAAATACAGTTCAACTTCATCTCTTTAGTCCCTATATAGAAATGTTGTCAATGTTGTAAATCTTTTCGTGGCGTATTCGCATCTCTTCATTTCTGTAGCTTTGTGTCGGTCTTCAGAAAGCAAGCGGTATCAAGACTGCAATGTGATATACCTTTATCTATTTGTAGATAGACTGTATATATATATATATATATAAATAGCCTAAACGGGAAAATTTCAAAGAAAGCTAGGTACTTACATGCTGTATATAGTTTGGTATAAAAAGCGTGTCTATATACATCAAAGTATTTCTATCAGAGTGTATCAGCATCAGCATGATGGAGACCAGATACGATTACCTATACTATATAACGTAAGCTTATACAAGAAGGGTATGGCATGGCGGCTGTTTGCTGCATTTCCCTCGAGTGGTTTAGAGATGAATGTATTAGGTACCAGTACACTAAGTGTGTACTTACAATGTAAAATAAAACAGTTCCGAACAAGAGAAGAGAAGAGAGTACAGACAGACACAGAAGCGACCATATAAGCTATCTAGCTATCCTTTTATTTCCATATATAAACGGAGATTGGGACGGTGGTGCATAAATCAATGGGATTTTCCGTATCCGTAATGCTCAATTGAAACTCTACAATGAGTCTACTATCCCGTCTCTCTCTCTCTCTTTTTTTTTTTACTACCAGCACACGACAGTAACAGTAACAATAACAACCGTGCACTGCGTCCTCTCCATATAAAGCTAATGTAATTACACTTGGAGATATTCCGTCTCTATCTGTACATATACCTACATTGGTTCTACCATTGACTCACTCCCGCAATTTAGAGTGACAGGGAAGGAGACAATATTTAGCTGTAAAATGGAGGAAGAAGTAGCTAGTGGCAGTAATTTTACCGCAAAGAAAGAAGAAAAAAAAAGAAGTTGTAGTCAATGTAATGTAAATAAATTGGAATAAATTGAATTAAAAAAAAAGTATTTGAATTGAAGGAGGTGAAGGATGGCAGATGTCTGTTTCCACAAGTTTTCCCTCAGATCTGCTGAGCGTACTCCAACTCGGTACAGCACTCGAAGGAACCTGTCCCAGTCCCACTTGCAGGTGTTCCCCTTGTACCACAGTCTTTGTCTGTCTTTTTATAGCCCATTCTTCACTCTGTTTGCTAGCTGCTTCTGCACTTGCACAGACACTTGCCATTGTCTCTGTCAAGTCTCGTCTTCTGCTGGTCTCTTTGAGGGTTTTTTTTAAGGGGAATCTACCGGTTTCTAGCTTAGTCCACGCTCTGCACTGTCTTTTCCCCATACTCTATGAGTTGATTCGACTTCCAATCCAAAATTCGAATAGGTTACTTACCCAAAGACCCAAACCCACATGTGTTTGGCCAATCTAACTATCCATAGCGGTATATAGGGAAACGGTATACTCTTATGTTACAAGGTATGTACATTCTGTCGCATGTAGTAATGGAAATATATGTGTACCTTGATTAGCTATATGTATATAACTAGGTAATGGGTATGCAGTCTACATGTTTTGGGTGAAGAAGCATTGTGGCGTAAGTCTAGTTCCTGCTTAAAGGTATTGCGATGCAAGTCCAGCGTCCTCTTAATGTAATTTTGGCGTAAGTCCCAACAATCAACTTTTTACCTGTGTGTTTACAAAAGTGTGAATGTTATTGTAAACGTTTTTCAAAAATTTGTGAAACTCCTCTTTACATTTTTCAAACATAGTAAAACCGGTATATACACCTTTCAAAAACAGTAATATAGCAATTTACGCCTTTAATAAATGACAAAGCTGGTGATTACACTTTTACAAAAACGTGTAAAGCTGGTATGTAAAACATCGAAAATTTTTGAAAAGTAAAACTGGTAATTACACTTTTTCAAAGATATGTAACATGGCATTTATACTTTTTGTAAAAAGTTGGTTGTTGGGACTCAAGTCAAAATGGCATTAAGGGTATACGCTGGATTTGTGTCAGAATGCTTTTAAGCGGAGACAAGACTGGACTTGGACCATACTGCTTCTTCACCCACAAGGTAATCTTTATGATAGCAATAGCAGACCGCGGAGGTAATAGAATTTGATTTTCTTCCAATAATGGAAATAAGTTCAGTGAGAAGCCAAAGTTACAGGCTGGCTGATGATCATTATGTACCATTGCATTGGATTTGGAATAAAAACTTTGGATTATAGAAGAGTCCGAGGAGTAAGCAGCAGGTAAGTACGTCAGTGGAAGGTTATCTGAAGAAGAAATGAAATTTCAAGTTTTTTGACTTGCCTTGAGTAATTGACTAACAATGCGGGTGGCATGTGGCATTGGGATTTTTTTTTACCAGAAAAATCCTTTTATGCTTCTCCATAATTCACTTTTGATTTTTGTGGTTTAATCAGTAGAAATTCCCAAATCCTCTTACTGTATCTCTCGTCACAGAGACAAAATGTATTATGACGTATTCACATGCAGTGCAGTCACATTCCTCATAGTCACAGTCATGTATTTTGTATATTATCACACCCTACTTATATGTCTGTATGGGGGAACCGGACAAAATGCTCCCAGACAAAATTCCCCCGAAAACAAACTTGGGCAAAACGCTCCCAAGTAATAAACGAATAGGTTTCTCACAGAGAACCATTGTCAACTTACACCACTAATAAATAATCTCAAAATAATAGTACATAATAATATTTTCCATTTGCTCAGTATTTCCATAGACAGTGTCAGCGGCGGGCTGGACACTGGCTGTTCCTTGACGCTTTTTTCCCCTGTAATCAGTAATTTTAATGGACTCATGGATTGGTTGATAGAGAAATTCAAGAAGAGAGAAGATTGAGAGAAAAAAAACGAGGCAATTGGTGTAGTAATAGTAACGATAAGAATCGTCTTTCGTTCCTTGTGTGCGATTATGAGTGTACTATTATGACATGTGAAGACTAACTCATAAAACTCCCTGACAGGTTTTAACGGATTTACTCCACCAAGTATCTCCATGTACTATTTACTTGAACACTCTCCTCCTGAGCGGAGCGACTGGCTTTTTGTACTACAAACTGACGTCAGTCCATCGTTCAGTGACCAACTTATCATATTATTTTCAAAAGCAACAGCAGAAGCAGCCGCAGCCAGAACATTAAGGAGATCCATTTTCCCAATCACACAGTCCGTCCCAAGTGCCACAGTGAAAGAGTCCAAGGGAAGGAAGGAGTAGCACAAAAAGTGCATAATGCATTTTATTGTGCAGATACACACAATAATTACATTATTTATTGCTCACTCAGCTCATTGTCAGGAGGCAGAACAAGGGACACTATATAGCTGCATAGTTGAATCTTCTACTCAACCATCATGCTAGGATCCTACTTTCTGGTATTTTAATTTTTTTTTACGATTATGATTCCTGAATCTTTCGGAAAAACTCGTACCGTACAATATAATTAATTGTATTGTGTTGGAGGAATGGAGATAAATATGAGAAATTCATACCATTAACCTCATACGAGATTAAGACATACAATTTAAAAATTTTCCAAGGCATTTTTGGTAAATTTCAACTTTGATTGTGAGGGTAGTGGAAGTACTAATGGACATGCTTGAAAATGTATACCTTCAGAGATGTAATATAGCCGGAAGGGCAGAGTGTCGTGTACTTTGACGAACCTTCATAATTTTTCATACCCGGAGAGCACAAGCGCCTCTTCCCTCATTTATCAGACCTATTAAGCAGAAACTACGAAATAAACTTATCACTTTACTACATGCTCCAACCATAATTCAAACTCTCAGCTCACATTTACTTGTTCATACAAATCCTACACATGCGGTACTTACTCTTGGATCCGGCCATACAACTAAATGTTAGCTCATCTTGACTTGACGTGGTTGACTCGATGGGCATGTGTTTTTACGGAGACCCTTCCATCCGGGCCATTTTATCCTTCAATCGATTTACACTTGGAATGACCTGCAGAGCAAGGCAGACGCATAAGTTAAGGTAGCCACTGGTGCGGATTTATTTGCTATCTGAAAATCCCATCAGAGCCCCTTCTTTCATAGACCGTACTGGAAATTAAGAGAAATAAGTGTGCAAGTGTGGAAGAGTGGAAAGACAAAATAAAATTAAGTGAAGAGAAGTGCTGGCAAAAAATATGTTTGTTTAGCTCGTGGAATCAGTAGCAGTAGTGGTCCTTGTGATTTTGAATTGCATATGAGCTACACATATACATACATACATTTCCTGTACGTTGGGTTGGGTGATACACAAGACAGACTATACATAACATTGAGCCTCGTACTAGGCGAAGTGATGATGACTTGGATTTGCGTTGGGATTATTCTGTAAGAAATACTTTGATTTTTTTCGCAATCTTTACAGACGATTAGTTTGAGACTTTGAGAGGATCGAAAGCAACGCCGAAGCCGAAACATATGTAGGTGTAATCAAGTGTACCGCACAGATACCACGTATAGCCTATAGCTATAGTAATGGATACTAATGCTGTGTATATGTATATATATATATAAGTATCCCACGGCCTACCCCTTTGTACTTTGTACATTGTACAGTAGTACAGAGTGCAGCGTGCTTTAGAGTTTATGTGTAGTACAGTATAGCTAGGAGCTAGTATCATTGTCATTACCTTTAATTGTAATATATGGTCAAAGTCAAGTACATAACCAAAGTGGGAAAGCTAAAGGCCTGTTATTATAGAGGAGCTTACATTTATTAGGTTTTAATTTGGTGTGCTATACTGTCGAGTAGGGCTGTCGTACACACTACGTGTGATATACACATGCGTAATAATAATATAATTTAGACCATATTATTGTAGTTAATATTATACTTATAATAATAATTGCTACTAATAAAGTTATACTGGGTCTATGCATAAATTGAGTTGGATCTGTGCATAAATTACATAATTACGAGGTCCCCTGTGGAGGCCTATGTACATGGTTTGTAAACCGTCAGCAGTGATAAATTAATAACTCCCTTGCAACTTTTCCCATCTTTCCACTTTGTCCCCATCGCTCTCCATTTTTATTTTTTATTCTAAACAAGAATGTACGAGGTGTAAAAGTAGGGGTCGAATTTTTTTCGTACAGAAATAGGGCCAGGCTCCTTCCCCATTACAGAATCTACCGACTTGGAACTCGGAACACTATTATTGTTTATACCTTAGGGCTTACAAAAAAAGTACGCGTCAAGATCCGGCATCAATTATTATTATTATTTACTCACGTATTTTGCCAACAATAAACTAATTCACGTTTAGTTCAAAGGGACTTCATCAATTACAAGCAGGCGTGCTTGGGTGAGCGGTTAGGACTGCAGACTGGAATGGAAATTTCCAGCCTCAGACCTGAAACATTCGTGTTTTAGCTACGATGGCTAAATACTCACGAGTGCCCTCGGACTTTTGTCCGCTATTCTATCTAACTACTTAACTGACTTCTAACTTACTTTGGCGATGATATGGGGCT
>JAQFZC010001871.1:0-26253 GCA_034695205.1 Dicyrtoma fusca | reverse complement strand
TTTAAGTTGAAAAATGAACATTGTTCATTACTTCAGTTGGTTAAAATAGCTTATTTAGAGCATTTTGACCTCTTAATTCAACTTTCAGATTGTTGTTTTTTTTACCCCCACCCCTGTGTTTTTATGTTTTTTTAAAAAACATTCTTACAATTAGCATAACTTTTTATGACGACAACCTATTTTAGTCAACTTGATTTTATGTTGTAGAGAATTAAATTCTACATCTAGTAACCAGCAATACTTAATTTTAGAATTTGTTATTGTGCCGTAAAAGCCGCACTCCCAATGGGAATGTTTGGGGCTCTACCCGGTGTTTTTGGCAGAAACGGACATTTCAAATTAAGATTGTTTCCCGCCAGCGTACTAACGTCTAATAAGTGTCAAGCAAAGCATTTTCTAGGACACTTTTTCATGTAGTTTTTTATGGTGATAAGCATTTAGTTGTTAATTGCACCAGTACTGAGATATTGGGGGCTGTTTATTTTACCCCCTGTTTTTTTTACCCCCACATCCCTTACAAACTCATAGAACAGAAACGGACTAAGTACCGACGTATGCACTTACTTACCCAAGGGATTTTATTCGCAAAAAGAAGGTGTGCAATGTAAAATAATGGTGTGTCGGAAAGTGTCGTCTACGTGAAGGAAGAAAGGAAAACATTGCATCTGCCTGTCTGCATTTATTATCCGCAGACGTGTCTTCACGTATTATTATTTACTATTTTTTAACCTTTGACCTGGGACGTTGGCTCTGGCGTTGGGCAAGTGAGTGTGAGTGTGATGAGCATGGGCATGTGTGATATTGTGGTGGCCTGTCTCACGTATGTAAATTAGGGCAGTCAGACAGACATATGGATTTCCTTTCAATTTTTTTTTTCAATCTCTCAATAATTCCCAAAGAATGATAGCTAATATTTTCTCACTAAATATCAATTATGAATAAACGTGACATATCAAAAAAAAAACTCACAAAACACAACGCTGGCTGATAAACTGATGATGGATTGCAATTTACAATTTAGGAAATTGCAACAGTCATAATAATGCAGTCAACAGTGCAGTAATGCATATAAAATCTAACCAAAGACTTTCACAACACTCAAAAGTCTCACTCTATTATAGTCAGAGTTGGAATCCAAATCGAAATTTAAATTTAATATTCGACTTTTTTTGTTTTTATTAAATTCAACGTACCTATGCTATGTTGTATGTACATACGACAATACTGTATGAATGAGCGGAATTGAACTAAATAACACGCTGTGATGACTATACTACGAATAGAAGACGATTTCGATTTCGATTTGGAATTAAATTAAATACGATTGTATTTATTATCTTTATTATTTGTGAATGAAAATTACTTATAGATAGACTTACAGATAGAGAATGCAAAAGATTTTATTTTCCTAGGTTTTTTGAGATTGAGATGGTGAGGGTGGAATAAATGACCCAAAGGCTGTATTTTGTGAATGATGTTGAGGGAGTGGGAAATTATTTTTTCTACTAGTTTAAAATATTTGTGTGTAACGTAATGGTGGCTTAGCCCCCCGTTTAAAGGCCATTATTGCGAGAGTTGAGAGTAAACAATTCTACTAATTAACCAACAGTGCGCTTGTGTACACGCATTTCACTTAATGGGCAAGTTCGCTAAAGCTCGGTCTTGTTAAACGTGTTGGTGCTGAAGTGCAGAGTGCACAGGTGCATGGGCTTATGCTTATAGTGTAGTACTAGATGTAGCGTACGTGAATCATTGTAATTTTGTAAGTCCTTAACTACCTCGAGATGTGACTAGTGAAACTGATAGATCGTGAGGGATTGTGCAGCAGAGAGGTCGGTAATAAAGTAATAACTGTACAGACGTCAAGTCAAGTCAAACGTCAAAGTTTAAAGTTGGCTCTCTGCATTTATCCTTTGTACTCCTTTTAACTTTTGCTTTTATTTCCCCTCCACTTTCATCTTTCATGTGAGAGGAGCAGCTTAAGGGTAGTTAAAGTTAATTTGCTCAGGTAATCGACTTCATTTCATTCAGTTACAGCCCCTCACACTGTATTGGTTTTTGGCTTTGTTTTCTATTTTGGTCCTAAGGCGAATCCCATAAATAGGACGCTCGCAGGGAGTTTTACGCCAAGTTTTTGTTTTTTGGTTCAGATATAATGAATTTGGAATTAGCCTCATTGTTAAGTTTAGTCCCTACACAATGTATGTAGGTACATACCTACACACACGTAAATGTGAAACTAACGATACAAAGTTTGTGCCGATTATTTTGATGGTCCATTTTATTGTATTAAAATCAATGGGCCAACCTTGACAACCTCATCCTGAGTTTGTGGAGTGAAAATTTGTAATGCAATCATTATTTTATTTATATCATAATCATTCTTTTTTATAAATATGTTGAAAGATTAGTGTGTTCTAATCTTGATTGTTAGAATGTGTATGCACATATTTTTGGAATAATGGACAAGCAATGCTGTAGATAGTCAAATTTGCATATTTTTAACTTGAAATGCTAACATTGTCTATGTACTTGAATTTAAGGCTTGGCCATCATGTCATGTCGTGTCATGTCAATCCATGAGTGTCCATGCCAGGCAAATTGGCCCACAATTTAACAATGAAAATGCATAAAATTCTAATTTTTTTTGTTTGACCGAATGTACGTGACTTGTAAGCACCTAATAATTACTCACGTTAAATTAAAATGTAGTGATATCTCTAGTCTCTCTATCTCTATCTCTAGTACTACAGTAATGCGGTAGACGTTACTTTCATGTTTCTCTTTGGGTGGCTGTAGCTTGATATCATAATTATTAAATTTATTAAATTTACAATTCACATAACTTACCTACCTACCTAGCACCCTGCCTTCCTACATACATATATCTATGTATCTCTTTTTTCTGTTATGTTATTACTTGCACTCTCAGTTCAGATTACAGTGTTGTTTGAGCATATATTTTTTGGCCAGCAATTGATTGTTATTCAAAGCTTGATTTCATATAAGCGATAAAATTAGCTATCCTTACCTTTTATAAGTCATATAATTATTATTATGTCAATTTTAAAATTGCTTCTCACAAAGTGCAAACTGATTGTCCAAATGTTTATTTTAATGAATAATTTGAAGGGAAACTTTTTTGTACTGTGTGTACTGCATGTGTGTCTGTAAATGCCAAGAAAGGCCGCCTACACACTTTGTGTCGCCAATTGAAAGTGTGATGGAATTAAGTGTTCTCTGAGACGTGAGAGTCTTGTCGTGTGATTGGAAATCTCCCGAGTTTTCTTTTCGGGGATTCTGCGGTCTACGAACAAGTTTGTGATCACTCCGAGGGCTCGTGTGTTGGAAGATTGAAGGGTGAAGTGAAGTGAATGTCGAGAGTGGAGATACATTTGTATAGGGATGTTTGTGGATGGTTGATGGGAGCCTTGGACGTGGGCCGTCTGCTCTGTTGTCTTGTAATCTCGTGTAGTTCTCTTTGATGGACTCATTGGCCAGCACGTAGGCTGGAGAGAGACGGAGAGAAAAGACGTGGTTGAGGTTGCAAGTGATGGTTGACTGAGGACTGGAGGCGAGGCAGTGGGACGTGTTTAAGTATCTTAACTAGCTGCCTTTAGTTCCGAGTGCAGGGCCTGCAGGATATTACCTCGTCGGTGGGGGAAATCAAAGAGCTTCCAACTAAACTAACCAAAGCTACAGAGATGTAACTGTTCTTGACAGTTTTGAAACTTAATTTCCCGTTGAGCACTGTTTCAGAATGTTACCAACTATTAGCTATTTTTTCAAGCTCATTTTAAGTGTAGCCCTTTTTGAAAAGGTGTAATTAGCACTTTTTCCACATTTTAAAAAGTCCATTTATAGCGCCCAGCACCTTTTGAAAACATGTATGTAATTAGCACTTTTCCCACGTGCATTTTAGAAAACACGGAGTTAGATTTTTGCTTGTATTTTTAAAACCCCGAATAATCTCAAGAGTAAGAGAGTACAGATGTCGAGTGATTTCAAAAAAGTATTAACATGAAATGTCTCCTACTTTCTGAAAAGGCCAATGCCAACATCATGTTTTGTACTTTGATTTCCTACCTTTGTGCATACCTACTACACTTTCCCGTTTATGGAAAAGTCTAAAAATTTTAAAGTTCTTGCTCCTTAGGGAAAGATTTGCTCTTTACTTGGGTACATGAGTCTAGGATGGCAGTTACATATTATGTATAGTTGAAAGTTACCTGGATGTATGTATATACAGTGTACTTGTATGAATCACTTTGACTTTGAACCGATGAGCATCAGTTCCACTGGTCAGTATTGCTTGCACAGCCATCAGTAAGTACCTGTGCAGTTTTATTGCCCGTTCCTTTGCAATTACATATCAGTGAGGTGAACTGTGCTCTTTTCTCTTGTACTTGTTTGTAGCTTTCACTACCGATTCCTATTTGCAGTTGTAGAAACAACTCAGTGTCTCTGTCCAAGAAAAAGAAAAGTTTTCTTGTTTGTGCTTCTCTTTTCTACCAAAGCTGCTACTGGGGTATTATATTTCCTAATTTCAACGATACAGATAGCAAAGTACCTACCTACCTTGTAGGGACCCTTGCAAATATGACGTCACATATTTTGAACGAGATAAAAACTTTCAAAAAACTCAGATATCACTATTCAAATTCAAAAATTGTAAAAATAAAATATAAACCTTTTCAACAAAAAAACATAATACGACGACGCATCAGAAACATTCAAAACAGGGTATTTAAGCATTTTAAAAAGGTAATTTCTATGACGTCACAATTGAATAGCCCCAGTTGTGAATAGCAAACATATGCGCTCTGAGTCTGACTAGTAAGTCTTGAAACCTTTTAGTAAAAGTCCGTTGCTTTATTTGAAATAAAGGAGGTAAACAAATGCGGTGATTTTTATTGGGAATCCAGCCATTCTGTAAAAGTGGGTCCGCAATTCCGCATTAATAATAAAAAGAAAACAAGCTTTCTTTGTTTCCCTTCTTAATAATTTATTCTAATTCAACATTCCATTCCACGTTCAAGTCCACAATTAGTTTCCGCTTTCCCTCCTTTTTATTCTCAGTCAGTACCACCGCACCACACCGCCGTATGCTCTACCCGTGGACGGTAAAAATGGTAAGGAGATTCAGAAAATTCTCCGGTAGCATTTTTGAAAATTTCATGTCGCCATTTTCGAAGACGTCTTTTTTTGTAGAAGAAATAAATGGTAGGATTTTTTAAATTCAATTGTGCGGACGTATGGACGTATAATAACATATAGTAAGGTGCATACATACCTTCCGGGGGAACTGATCGTAGATTATCTGGGTAGTGGATATACGTATATAGCGGATGCCAAATGTCGTGTCAGTAGTCAGTATACATATATCGTTGGGCTATAGGCGGGGCGTATTATTATTAGATTAGGTGGGCAAGTAAGAATGAAATATCAGTCTTTTTGGATTTGGACTTGTGACTTGGGCGTACATACACATTTATGTGGAGAATTCTAGGAAATTTCCAAGATTGAAATCCCATATGGTTTACTATTGCTATGTTTACTTATATAAGTGTTATATATATCTTTATGGCAGATTTGTAAAAGAGTAGAATTTGCGAGTGATTTGAACTTATAGGGAAGAAAAAAGTGGGGTGTGTGGATGTAGGTACATATACGGTAGTTCCCGTGCATGCATAATGTTGGAGATAGAACTTAATGCATATACTAACTATGCTGTACTTATGTTCAATTGTTTGTTCGGTGGTCCTGGTATCTATTGGCAGTTGGACTTGGCACTTTACCTACAATTCTCCACTTTTTCTAGTTTACAGTCCTATTATGTACTGAAGGTATTATACCCTGGAACGTCATGTGTACTACTGATACCTTGAGAGGGGCTCTGCATATATAGCGTGTACCTTTTTTTAAGGTTGGCTAAAATGGCGGAACATTAATTTAAGGGGAAAAGCCTCTGTATGCTTCCAGGCATGATTTATGGACGGACCCTTCCCATGGCATACGCTCTCAGTTTTTTTGTTGAAGAGTCTCTCAAAATGTGTGTATTGCGAGGGAATGGAAATGAAAATGGAAGTGTGCCCGTAGTAGGAAGCAAATAGATCGATAAATATTGGATGTTGTAGATAGAGGCTTAGGCTTGAGTGGAGGAACCAAGGAATCTGGGGATGCTGTGTGCTATATGGACTGCTCTATATTGGGCTATGCTATTATATTGTTTAATACTCTCCTTTGGGAGCATTTTAAATACTACCTTGAACTCATCCATTAACTTGTTCCAAATCTCCTTCCACGCTTTTGGATAGGTGAAACTATGTATGGAAGAGGCGGTAGCATTTTTTCGATTTTTCAATATCTCAACTTTACGATGAGCACTTTTTGAAAGCTTACAAATGCTGAGATCGTGAAAGAAGTTGTGGTTTACAGAAGTAATGCAAAGTTGGAAGAGCTTGTTGTAAGAGTGCGTTAGCGTGCATATTTGAATGTTTTTTTACCTTCTTTACCTCAGTGTTGGAACTTGCGCTTAAACTTGTAATTGGATGCCGTCTTAATATATACAAAGCCCCTTGTGTGGATGAGTGGTGTGCCGTGTCGTGTGTGGAGGTTGGAAATGGCAGAATAGACTCCCATCGGACGCTCACACGAACAACGAGAAATACCCGGAGACTACTACTCACACAAGGGGAAAAAACTGGAAAGGAAAAAGTGAGTAGAAGCGATGGAAAGTACGGAAAAGTAGTGTTTGTTGGTCGTGCTGAGTTTGAGTTTGAGTTTCCTTTGCTTCTCATAGTATGTATTGAGCTGTAAAGCAAGTAGCAAGTTTTTTTTTATTTTCACGCCATCTCCAGACCATTTCCATTCCATGCACTTCAAAATTCAAATCCATTCCAAGAACGAGAAAAAAGTCCAAGGAAATCCCTTCCTCTTCACACGGAGCGTAGCTCTCCTTCTACAGAGTCAAATATGTATATGGTCCTACAGAACACGTTGGGGCGTCACTGAGGGGGCAAAGTTCCCCTTTTCTAAATTCCATATTTTACACAACCTAGTGTGGAACTCCATAGTAAGTAACGAGACATCCCAATACTGTCTACAGTTAATCCCGAATCTCCCGTTTGACTTTCTCGACTTTTTCACAAACTGTAAAAATTGCGTTTTTCACAGTCAGCAACATGTATAATAAGGAAATTTTGATAGTTCTGAAAATCATATGTAGATGTCTATATATGTACCTAAGTACATAACTAAATGACATTTTACTGATTTTAACTTTCCCCAGTGAAAGTATAGTCGAGTTTTACACCTTTTCGAAATTATGCGACTAGGAGGACATTTTGCAACTTTTCGAAAACTTGTAAATAGAACATTTCCCACAACTTGGAAAGGCTGTAAGGACATTTTGATTTTAAAAAACGTTTAATCATTTTATCCATGTTTGGTTATATGTAGTTGGCATATGACGAATCGTTTTATGATAACGGCGGGTCTTCGTTTAAAATTTGGGAAAGGGCCATTTTGCTTCACCAGGTAGGGCGTGTTGTGGCTGCAGTGTTTGTTCTGGATCGTGTAATATCGACTGTCGTAATCATATCGTCTTCTTGTCAAGGCTTTGAGTATTATTTTTTACGGTGTTTCTTGCGTTGGAGAGTTAAAGTGTTTTATCGTGCGACAAGAATTAAGTAGCTTGTATCTTGAAGCCCCTCTTCTTCTTCTTACGTCGGGTAAGTAGGCTTAAGCTATATAAGTATAGGCGGGTGCAGGTCCCCATATAATGTACATCTTGTATTGCCACATACGGCAGAGTGTCTGACAGAACGTAGTGGTATCAGTCGTGTCACTCTGCTCCCAACTGCTCGGTTTTTCTCGTCTTCCCTTCGTAAATTGTCAGCTGTGAACTTACGGACTTACACGAGAATCCCTATTGCATCCCAATGGAGCGTCATAGAACTGTTTTTTCTCGAAATTCCTCTGTACATACGTAGGGGCTTCAGAGACAACATTATGGATGTGGATATGCAAACAAGATTTTAAAGAAAATGATGAAATGACGTACGAAAACCTGGCTTATGTGATCCTCCATGAAATTGAAACGTTTACGAGTTTTTCAAGCATTATGTAAAGCACGTTTTAAGAGAACTTTGCGCTTATAAAATAAAAATTGAAGGGTTGCCGGTTGGTAGAAATTTTTGAAACAACGTGGAATTAAATGTTTTACTTCCTTTTATGAGCTCAGGGCAGTCCTACATTATTATACATCTTTTCTAAAAACAAGTACCTAAATAGAAAATTATACACTTCTTTTAAAGAGAGAAGCTACATATACATATGTATAAAGCATTTGCAAGTTTTCAGAAACATGTAAACAATGTAACAATACAGCTTGCACCTTTGCAAAACGACAAAAGTGTCAAAATAGAACATTTACAGTTGGCTTCTTAGAGTTTCACTGAAAATACTAGTAGCCTATGTAATAAAAAGACAGTTTGAAGGATTTTTGAGATAGGAAAGTAGAGAAAGAGTCACAAACAAACTTTATTTTTGAAAAGGAAACAAGGTTGACACCGAGGATAGTCCAACGGACTCACCCTACGTCACACACATAATATGAACTTATAGGTAAATTATAAGTATATATTTTTAGTGCACAAGATTTGCACTGTGCAAAAAATTGGACGGGGCTCAGATATTCCGTTGGATAGGTTTGTGGTATGATAGCTTTCGTTCTATAAAATGTTTTTTTTCTTTAAAAAAATCGCTTTATCTATTTTATCCCTTGTTAGTTTGTTAGGGTGGGATAAGCTCTGGGGTCCTGGATGGAATTTTATATTTTGCTGGTGAAAATACTAACAATGAAGAGTAATAGCTCAAGCATGTACGTAAAGAGAAGTGAGTTGCTGTCTTTGGCTCGGTGGCCCTAGGCGCTTGTCGTCCCACAGAGATAACCCACATACCTATATATAATTATATCACAAACTTAGTTTACTTTTTCTGGGGAAAAGTTTCTGCTTCCTTTTTTCTTTTTTTCCCTTCTTTCCTTCTGGATTTTGCTTTAGCTTCCCTAGCTTTGGGTTGCCACTAAGTTTTTTTTGTGAGTTTGACATAAAGTGGAGGCATATAGCTAAGGCAGAGGAGTTAGTTGGAGGGAAAATCGGGAGTGCGAGTGGAGCGTGAAGGGAACTCTAATAAGGATGTTGTGGGGTGGCCGAAGACGAAGCAAAATAACGCATTTTTAAGAAAGGCCTCAAAATAAGATAGCACTGTCTCTTCTACATGTGTACCTCCCATACAGAGTTAATGGTTAATGCAATTTGTACTAAATTTGTTGTTGTATTCTTGTGCTTTGCAGGAGTTGGTGGTTTGTTGGTTCCTTGGGACTGGACGTGATTAGCTCCCGTGTGATCATAGAATGAAAGAGACTGACGGCGTGGGACTGCGTGAGTGAGTGAGTCAAGTGAATTTGATTTGAAGAGGCGAAGAGTGGAGGAGACATGAATGACGAGGAGACTTGCGGGGGAGGGGAGGAGGATCAGGGGGGAGGCGCCGTCCTCATCCGCATCCACGTTCCCGATCTCAACATCCACAAGTGCCTCCAGTTCTACAGACATGATCTAATCTGGGACGTCAAGCAACAATGCTTGGCTTCACTCCCAAAAGTAAGTCATTCGACGATATTTTATAATTTTTTTTTTATTATTCATTTTTGATATGGGAGGGACCCTCCGTAAACTACCTTCGAAAAATTTCCTTTACAATGTGAAAAATTCCTGACCTTCAAAAAAAAGCCTGTAAGTATTGTTAGGACGAGATCGTTTTTTAACAAATCTTGCGATTGTACGTAATATATACTTTACGGGCGCTTCCTAACTTGGTTTGGTTTTTGGTATTTTTATATATCTTTTGGGTACTCCATTTTTTTACTTTCCTCTTTGATGCCCCAACATACAATTTTTCTCTACGGTGCGGTGATAGCGTTAGGAAATTCAAAAATTCCCAGAATTGAATGATGCTGTTAAATTTAGACGTAACGTAGACGTGAGACGTGTTGAGGCTTTGTAGGTATCAGTGTTATTATAGATTACATACAGCGATAGGTAGTAGTAGAAAATGTGCATAGTACACAGCTTAGATGGTTAAAATATCATTAGTATAAGGGGCCTTTCAGCTATTACGGAACCTTTTCGAAACGCACTCTGAAGTAATGATAAAAGGTTTTGCACTAGGTACCTACATTTTGTGGGATAAATGTTACTGTTACTGTAATAAATTGCAAAATATGGCAAGTCCATCCATACAGGTAATTGAATTTAAGTGAACTTGGTCCAATTTGCAGTTGCAGAGCTATGGTTCTGTGTGTGTACTGGTACTGTCGACTGTGAAATCCTATTTTTATGTAATTTGTACAAGGTCCCTTGATACGTGTGTTTGTGTGTGTATGTAGTGGAAATACATTATGCAACAAACTTTTACGGTTCATTGGCTTAGCTTTGACAATTTGGATTGAGTTTATTTGAGGCTATTGAATGGAATTGGATTCATTGAATTGAATTGGTATTTTGAACATGGCATGACATACGACTGTAGTTTCCTCACACGAGTCTTTTCCGGGAACGGAGCATCAAAATAAAAAAAAATGAATGAAATCAACGTTTCGTTTTTTACAAAAGTGGTTGTGAAAATGGCTTTCACTCCTATTTTTATTTATTCTTGGGCTTAAACCACTTCACAAACACGCACGCACCAACCTTGCTTGATTCCCACTGACAAAGTGGAAGTTGTCATCCAAAGTTAAAAGTTGGTATCACAAACACCACTACACAGCACAGGTGTACGGCAGTACACATAGGGAGCCTTACAACGCTTTCAATGTTGACGCCTTGCAATCTGAAAAAAAAATCTTTCTGAAATGACCGCAGCCTTTCTTTGCGTTTTTAAAAAGTGCAACAGGACCGCAGGCGCAGGGCAATAATTAAGTATTGAAAAGTGCGACAATGTGATGTTAGAGCTTTTTATTAAAAGTGGCAAACTTTAAAATAACGCTTGTGAAAAGCATTAAAATATGACAGTAGCATTTTCAAAAAGGTCTAACAAAATTAGTATTTAAAAAGATGATAAACTTAAAAATTAGTTCTTTCGAAAATTGTCATTGCATGATATAATCAAAATACAAATTCATAGCCCAAGCAAGTTTTCAACAACGTAACGTCCTCGTCATCGTATTTGCCTTTTGACTGGGATTTTAATCTTTGCTGTTTTTACACGATGATTTTTATAAGATTTTCAAATTGCCTTCTCATTTGGAACTGAATGTTGCGTTGTTGCTCAGAACTAAGAGGGGTGAGTCGTGCTCGTAATACCAAAATGTGTGGACGCACTCAGCCTTGGTTCTGTTCCATGTAATTATGTAATAATTACGCAGTGATTAGTGAAATGACGACCCTTGTAATTCATTCGTCATTTGTTAGTCGACAGAGCTGAAGACATTGTGATCATTGAGCACTTGACTTTCTTCTTTATTAATGTGTCCTGTCTGCCTGTCTGTCCGTCCATTTGACGCAGATTTCTTTGAGTGCAGAGTGCGTCCTGCGTATGAGCTGTCTAAGCGTTTCTTCCATAACGTTTGCTAATATTAATTTAATGATTGGCTCACGTACTATGCGAGTAGTGGACTGTCGAGTCTCTTCTCTTCTGTATGTCTGTCTGTCCTATAGTAATGGATTAATCAAGTTTCCCCCTCAACTTATTCTTTTGACCTACATTTCTTAATTATTATTATTGTCCTATCAATAATTCAAGAACAATGGCGATTAATTCCTACCATATTGGTGGCTATCGATCTCTTTGCTAATTGTATGGAAACGTGGATGCATTCGTCAATCTCTGTGTGCATTGCATAATAGCACTAATAGTACTTAACTAATATGTTGCATTATTGTGAAATAATTATATGTTGTCGGTGAAGGAGCATTATGCTTCGAGTCCAGTCCATGCTTTGCAGTAATAATTATTCTGATGCAAGTCCCAGCAATCAACATTTTACCCATGTACGTCTTTCCAGAAAATGTAAATACTAATTTTCCTATTTTAAAGTAGTACAAATTGCAGCTTTTTGTACCATTTGTAAAAAAGGATAACTATCTGTTTTGTTTTACTTTTTGTAACACTTGTACGTAACAGTAGTATTTTTTTTACACATTTTGTAAAGTAGTAAAACGGATACCTTTGTTTGCACTTACTGTAGAGACGGGTATTTAGGTCAAACATTGACTGTGTTTAAAGTGCAAATGTCAGGTTTGAAACTTTTACGAAAGTGTAAATAGCTAATTCAGTTTCCTATTTCTGGAAAGTGAAAATTATTTTTGTATACTACTTTTTAAAAGTTTAATTCCCTTTTGTTTTGTATTTTTAGAAAGTGTTATTAAAAGTTTTACTATTTTTTGGAAAAGAAGGGTGAAAATGATATATTTACAATTTCGATGAAAGGAAAAGTACAAAGTCAAGTAGAAAGTTGACAGGTGGGACATTTATCTCAGAATACTTCGTTATCGACGATATGGTGGTTTGTGTGAAACAATACGTAGGTAAATATTTCCAACAAGATCCAATAATCACAAAAGAACGTTAAAATTTTACAATTTGTAAGCAAGTTTGCACTAAATGGCAATTAGCAGAAAAAAACAATCCTTAGGTATTTTAGCTACACATAATAGTGTAATATAATTATAGTACAGTCGAGCATATCTTATCATGGCGAGCACTCAAATATTTTTTAAATGCTTATAAACACTAAAGTACGCCAGTAATAAATTGCTTTACGTCCACGTCTCATGCCATTGTCTTACACTCGACTTTTATTTAGCGATGATATATTTTATGTAGTGTGTGAGCCTTGTCGTAGGTCTACATAGTTATGGTCATGGCAATTAGGAGCTGCTAATTTTAGTGCTAATTACATGTGAGCGGTTTAATAGTGCAGAAAGACTAGGGGGAAGGATAAGTGAGGCGATAAATGGTTGATACTTTCTAGTTAGGCAGTTATATGCGTACCTTAGGTACATCAATTGCTAGTAAAAACAATAAATTTTAATTAATTAGTAGTGTTACTGTTAGTGTGAAAATAACTTAAATGCATAGCGTATAGTAGTGTGACTAATGGTAACAATAACATAATAACATGGAGTTTTGCGGTAGGTAAGTGATTAATAGTTAATATGATGTTTTGTTTAAATTTTATCATTTTACGGTTTTGCACCTCTGTCAAGTCATGGTGTTGAATATGGGTTGAACTGTGTTTAAGTAGCAATTAAGTATAATTTATTTAGTTTTTATTTCCTTCCTACACATAGAAACCTACTACCTACCTACCTAGGTACTTATTTAACTTAATTCAAGGCGCCTTGCAAATCTGACACGTTGTTTGTATGTTTATAATTCAAACTTGAAAATTGGTTTATGTTACTACTAACGTTTTTGAAAAATATCACGGGATTTTTACCTAATTTAAAAAAAAGTTTAAAATGAGCCTACTTACGTTTTATAGTTTTAGATGGCATCAAATTTGCAAGGTCCCCTCCACCTTTATTGTGAATATTCCTTTGTATATATATAAAAATGTAAATATATTTGTCCATTGTGTACATCCATTACTATGATTTATTTATTTTCGCTATTGTTTTTCTTTTTTGTTTTTTTATTTCTTGGATCTCGGTGTGGGCTTCATTCTACGTTCTACGTTTTCCTTTTGTGTTCTGTAATATTAAACTGTGAAATTGATACCAAAACAAACAAAAAAAAACTGATGCTGCTGCTGAGCGCAGGTGACTCAATGGTTTGGGGTATGAATTATTCCTTCTTGTTTTATCTTCAGTTTTTTTTTCGCCTGCTTCATTTTTACTAAGCTATAAATGCCTCCTACCTGCTCAGTATCTCAACATATTATAATGTACCGCTTTATTTTGTATACATTGGCAATCTTAATCTTATTGTTGGCCGTGGTAAGAAAGGGTGGTGGGATGTTTTGGAGTGAGGAAAAAGGACCAGATTTGATTTCATTGCATTATTATTAGTGGTATTATTATTGCATCGCACTGGATTTTTGCATTGTTTTCCTTTTGTAGGCTCCCAACATTAATGAGCTATTGTGCGGGAAAATGATTTATCCGGTTTGTGCGTAGAGATTAATGTGTGGAAGTGAGTGGCTCCGTCACCGTTGCGTTCTGTAATAATGGAAAATGCTTTTTAAATGATCCTGTCTTGCTTTCCTTCATTTTTTTTTTTATTCTTTTTCAAATCTCTGCCAATACATGCTTGACCACTTCTCCTATGGCTTTGCTTGCTATGTGATTAGTTATTTTACCGTTGATTGTCTGCACTGCAATTTCTGATCCATCGCCCACTCCCTGTCCGTCCGTCCACATCTGTCTGTCTGTCCGCGGCATCATTGCATAATATGTGTCTGTAATAAATGCTCGCTCATTGACGAGTGAAGGATTGGAGCTAATAAAGTGGATGGGCTATTGACAAGTGCTCTTTCTTTGTGCCTTGCGGAACAGTTATACAGTCTTTCGTCTTCTATTATCTCAGCTTTTATTATTCTGTTTTCTATGAAAATGCCAATGCAGGATAGCATTCCGTGTGAATGTGTATGTAGCGGTGGTGCTACTTGGCTTTGATTGTCGTCCATTTGTCATTGAACTGGACTGGTATGCGGGGCTTGAAGTATTTATTAGTTAAAAAACAATATTGTAAATATACCGTACAGTACTGTACTATGGCTTCTTCAGCCGTCATTTGCAATTTTTCAATTTTGCCGAAAGTACTGTAGTCGACGTACTGACACTTACTAGTGAGGCGTTTGTCTCGTTACTGGGCAAGGTAGTGTGTGGTTGTGATACTTTGATTTTTTTTTGTATTTAAAATGGACATGAAGGGCACTTTGCCTCTTGAGGGACGCTATAGATTGAACGGTATGCCTGTGAGTCAGGTGATTGATTAAATATCCACTTTACATTCGCACTGCACTCTCTCAGGCAGAGTCACAGGTGGACGTCTCCAGTTTGAAGTTTGAATGGGTCGCTTTCTTGTAATTATGTGCCTTGTAATTACTTTTAAAAATAAAACTGTCCATTCAAATTGGTATGGTGGCCAGAGTGAATTCATGGGCCGCGGGTGTATACACTTTTGGCTTGTGAGCTTCTTAGCCGTAAGGCCATTGTTATTGGTACTGCAAAAATACTGGGTACTTGTTACTTGTTACTTGTCTGCCGTGCTGTCAGAAGGATTTTAACGTTCTAGACAACATACTTACATACGTTATATCATAGCAGATTTGCCCGTGGCCAGTGCAGGCAGTGCAGTGCTGTCAGTGTGTTTTTTGTGCCCGTTTTAAGTATAGCTATGTAATATAGTGATAAGTATATATCCACCTAAATAGTATGTAGTTGCCTATAGGTACTCCGAGTACTAGAATTGTGTACGATGCTATCTATTCAAGTGTCATGTCTGATGAGTGTCAGCTGAGCCAACCACATGGGATAAACACACACACACAGATTAAAGGAAGAGTGGAATGTGCTATGCGTATTAGAGTAAGTGCTTGCTATTTTATTGTTGAACTTTCAGTTTATTATTGGCAAGGCACTAAGGTAATGAGAAAGTTAATACTACAAGGCACAAGGTAATGGGACATTGTTTTTATTTAAGCATGAATGCCTTACACAACTCTCATAGAATCTCACCTCTTTGCTTGAATGGTAAAAAAAAATGTGTTTTAAAAAAGGGCAGGAAAAGGAATTATTGATTTTAAAAATATTAAAAGCGAAATCCAGAATCCGTTTGGGCCTTTGGGGCGCAAGCTGTTGTTAAAAGTGTCCGCTTTTCTCAATGAAAGTTAATTGGGTGTCTGTTTGGAAATTATTTTTCGAAAATTATTGGAGAGCCAGAAACGTTTTAATTAGGGAAATGGTGTTGATTTAGGTGGTGATAGTGGTATATAATGTACATACATTATGGCTGGATGGATATACATATAGGTACCTAGGTTACTGTAGAGGAGGCTGGGTTCTGGGTTCTCCGTGGTTATATCGTTATAATGGAGTATTTGGGATTGAAACTGCAGTGGACTTGCGGAGGTTGCTATGGAGTGGATGGAGTTTTTGTGTGTTTGGGAGGAATTCAAAATATTCGGGGATTGTGTGTGTGTGTGTGTGTGTGTGGACTATCTTTGAAATTTTGAAGGAGAGCCGGGATTTATGAGCTGGACTAAAAGCGTCCATGCAGAGTGCACGGGATTAGATTTAATAAATATCCGCACTGAAAACTTCCTTAACTCCGACCTAGCATGCAATACCATTAACTATCATCTGTATTGTCAAGTCATGAAGGGGCTCGCATATATCACATATTCCTATTACATAGGAGCCCATTTACAAATACATATACCTATCCATACTTTCCCTTGATAGACCTTCCAAATATTACGTCAAGGAATCTAGGCTGAAATACCAAGCTACTTTTAAAAGGAAGAAATACAAAATTAATTTACTTTTTTTTAAACCCCTAAATGGGATAATTACCAACTACCGTGTCTATTTTCTTTGACGTCGTATTTGCAAGACATGTTCTAATTTTTAGGCGTCCAACAGGGTTTTATAGAACATAGTACTAGTAGTATATGAAAATCCCCTTGCCTTCCTTTGAATGGGTAGTAGTTCTTATAGATCTACGGATAGAATGGAGTGGCTTCTGCTCTGCTGTGCTCTCAAGTCCGACCACATTGCTCACGCCCATTCATTGGAGTCCTTCATAAGATTTCCAGGGAACTTTCTCACACTATTTAATCACACATTAGCGACCTGCACGGCATCTCAGCACACAAGGATATTTTAATACGATTATACACACTCACTCCGTTCCAACTGTCCTCCAGCCCAACTTTCCTCCTTTCTTCAGCTCCCATCTTTTGGACAAAGCAAAATGTTCTTTCAAGGAAATCAAAATAGACTTTTCATTTGAGCACCCAGTTCTTTCCCCCTCTGCTCTCGTCATCTCGTCTTCTTAGCTCAGCAAAGTTCCGCCAGATTTCCATAATGGAAAGCCTGCAGAAAGATGCTTTGGATTTTGGAATGTACCTTTTTTTTGCAATTTTTTAATAGTTACTTTTGAGTGTATAAAAGATTTTTTAGAGCTTAAATAATTCAAAAAATGTACATTTTGCTTTAGCCTTCGTATTTTTCATACTTAAAAAAGGTTAAACATTATACATTATTACTCTTTACCTAAGCTAGACACTTATTTTTTTACATTTGCCTAAATGAGTGACTGTATTTATTGAGGTAAATACTTGCTACTATACTTTATTTTACAGGATTGAAAGAGTTACAGATGTCAAAAGCTTTGAGGGGCAAGCTTATAAAATAAAAATGCAATTTGTATCAAAAAATGAATGTGTAGCTTACAACGCTTTTGGCTCTGTTTGCACTGTTTCTAAATTGTTGGACGTTTTGCAGTCACTAATCAGGATTTTGCATTGGGTTAAATTACGAAGGAAGTTGTGGTGGGAAGGAAGTGGGACGGCTTGTTAAGTCCTAATTATGTTGTGTATGCTTTATGATCTCTTTATTGAGGAGGTAGGTCCTGGGGCAGAGCAGCAGAGGTTCTGACTCTGGGATGATGATCTTTGTGTGACTTGTGAGTCTCTGATGGAGATTTAACAAGTGTGGGAATTGGTAGGAAACAAGAGCAAGAAGTTCTATCACCTCCTCATTATCCTTCCTCAATGGCTGTAGTTGGGAATAATAATAATTATTATTAAATGGGCCCCTCTGTCATAAATCCCACTTGACAGTTCACTAATATTAGTATTGTCTTCGTCTTAGAGTTAAATAGGAATAATTTATACCATTTATGCGAGCCAACAACCAACCAGGCGCCGACAGAGTTTTTTGCGGCTGTATTTAAAGCACGCCTTAAGGGGGTCAAATGTCCAAATTAAAATTTTGCAACTCTGTCGCTGTTCTTATGTATGGTCTTGTTTAATTATTGTTTGTTGCAGGACGGACGATTAAGTGTAGGATTACTACAGACTCCTTACAAGCGATTAGAGGGATTTTCAATTCTGTATGCATCTGGGTTGCATAAATATGCCATTTGTTGTAATACTAATGAAATGGTCTAAGCCACAATTACAGTGCAATAGTGTAGGTAGCACAATAGTAATTAAAGGTCAACATTCTGGACAGATTACTACTATCGTTGTTCTTGAAAATGGGGAAAGTTTCTGCGTTTAGAGGAATTTTGAAATTTGCGAATGCTATAATATGTTATAGGTATATGACGATAGGAGCCTAGTAAATATGACGTCATTCAGTTTCTGGTAAAAGACTTTCCATAGAAAATTCGTAACACTCACGTTTCTACAAATGTCAGTGAAAGGTATTTCAACATTTGAAAAAATTGTTTCTATGACATTATAATTGAAAAGCCCCTGGCGTCAATGTATTTCATCCGGCCCAAGCCAAGTTATTTTCTGCGTATAAACTTTGACTGAGTGGGACATCCATAAATTGCGTGTGAATTCCCCATTTAAAATAATTTGTTTTTTAACAAATTGCAAGTTTATAACATGAGGGGAAGGGAAGTAAAGTAAACCGTTTCTCAAAGATCCGTCCAAGCGTAAGTAATTTATGGATGCTTCTTCAAAATGTGGATGTTGACGTTGAGCCATTCTGTGTCTTTAAAATATGTTGACGCTTTTACTCCTTTCCATATTTTTTATCCACGATTTTTACGGATTTTTTCCCTTGTGAGACTGGAGACTGACAAAAAAAACGAGACTCGACTTTACTCATGGCTCTATACAGCACTTTGCGGCGGTGGGGTGTAGTGTGCGTTGTGCTTTTTGGTTTTGGTGGAGTTGGATGGGGAAATGGGTATGCGTTTTCTTTTTTATTATAATTTGATGACGTATGTCGTTGGCTGATATGGATAATAATAGTGTGCCGTATGACTTACGTTCGGTAAGATAGTGGCGTTTTTAGTGTAGAGTGCGTAGGGAGAACTCCGATTAGACAGACTTTTCCACGCTGAGCCCTCCTCTGAATGTTTCTTAACTTTCCTAACCAATTTTTTTTTCGGCTATGGATACATCAGCATACGCACAGCAGACGGACAGCTATGGGTGCGAGCCTTGCAATTATTACGCTTCCATTTTTTAAAGCGAGTCAAATTATTTTAAAAAAACACACGATTTAGAAATGTTTTAAACAATTTTACAATTTTTGAAAGTCAAAAACGTCGTAGTAATCGTGTTTTTAAAAAATGTTAAAAGTAATAACATACAAGTAATTATTCTGGGACATATAATAATTGAAAAGCCCTCCATAGTATATGCGGGTATATATATGCATTTGCTGATTTGTGTTTGAACTTTCGTGCATATATGGCTGGAATGGTTGGGTTGGAAAAGTTTTGAATTTTGATGTTTTATGTTTTGAGGAAGATGACGGGAAGGGGAAGGCTCTCATCATTATGTATTCTTTGACAGAGTTTGTAATTTCGTAATAAAATGTAAAAAATGTTGTAACTTTTTTAAAAGTTTCCACATCCTTCGTACACTTCTACATGACCGTGATGGTGGCAGCATGCAGATAGACAGGATGAACTCAGCTCTTGTCAACTATGAACTACGATGCCATTTCTTTTATTAGACACGTAATTTCTATAGTCTAAGTAAATGCATACAAAGTTCACATTCCCATAGGGCTTAGGTAAAGCATGTGGTAAACGTCTTAGACCTTAGAGATGGAGGTGAAATCCCTTTTAAAAAAGCTTTTTAACTTTTTAGATATTGTCAACTCGAAAGCTTAAATATTATGAATTCAATTTATTTAAGTAAAAAATAGATTTTACAACAATATTTTCTATCATCCTTCAAGCCTTTGTTCCGAGAGTTTTTTTTAAGTCAAAAATTGCAACGTGGATTTCCAGTATTAAAGAAGAATAGAAAAAATACGTTTTTAAAGAATTCTAAGGAATTCATAAAAAAAAAATAATAATAAAGTTCCCTTTCGAGTAAATATTATGTCTCAAGACCTGTAAACCCATTTCTCTAATGAAATGCTTATAGGTATTTTGAATAACAGGCAAGAGTGTATTTTTGTGTGTAATTTGGTTCGTAGAATTTCCACCTTGAAGGCAGTATTATTAGAAATTACCTTTTTGGAAGTCTTTCCTGGGTGCCTGACATGGATAGGGCATAGGGAGTTTATGTACGTTGTCTTTGGTATTTTTTCTTTGTAGTTGGGAAACTTTTTCGTTATTTGATGGAGTCTTCATGTACCCAGATCAAATATTATATGTGTGTGAGTAGAAGCTCGTAGAAGACATTTGAACAGCACAGACCAGATCCATGCCATGTAGAAAATGTGGAGTGCCGGGAGGGACATGAACTGAAAGCCAAGCTTAAGAGTTAAAAGCAGAGTTAAACGTCTGTCTGTCCTTCCTACAACTTTTTACTCCTTTAGAGACGCTTTTACTCGAAAGTATTTACACTGAGTGCCACGGCAGCAGCAGCAGCAGTGGAGTCATAATCGTAATCATGAGAGCGCATTTCATGTCCTCGCATTTAAAAAGCGCCTCAAAACTCAACCAAAATTTTTGCAGACCTTAAATGTTTGGCAGACAGTTAGGGAGGGACGCATACAGCGTGGGTTGAGAGGCAAAATGTTTCTTCAAAAAATTCTGTCTGTCAACTGCACTTGGTGATTAAACGTCACTTTGCTTCTTCGTCCCCCGACGCTCAGTGGCTCATGTATCACATTCTGTCTCTTGAAAGGAAGAAGTAGAGAGACAGTGACATTGCATATTGTATTCCATATCCCACAGTAAAGTAGCAAAGCAAAGGGACGGGGAATCCTTTTGTGATGAAATGAGGAAAGACGTGAACGTGAATAAAAATTTAAAAAAAAAAGAATTAGTAGCTCTGCATAGTGTGTAGTGGTATCTGTATTTGGTAAACGGAGAAAATGTTCCCAGAAAAAATGTTCCCGGAAAAAATGTTCCCAAAAAAGACAGACGGTGAAAAAATGTTCCCGGAAAAAATGTTCCTAAGCTCTAAGTAGGAAAAAATGTTCCCGAGTGCGAAAATAAATATATCGAATATATACCATATTATGGTTATCGCTTAGTATGAACAAGGTCCTGATGAAGATCACAGCTCGTGATCGAAATCTTGACAGAAAATAGAAGATAATAAATTGTAATCCACAAGACCCGAATTTGAAATAAATACTATTAAATATATCGAAGTTTAAGGTGCAAATTGACGCGTATCCGTTTTTGCTTAAATGCAAAGTGACGCGTTTCCATTCTTACCACTTTTAATCGCATAATAAATATTACACTAAAAAGTGGTAAAAGTTGATACGCGTCACGTTGATCCTTAAGATTGGGCCAGCGCGTCACTTTCCAATTAAGCGAAAATGGTTAGGCGTTATTTTGCACCTTAAACTTTGATCCTCTATATGTGTATGTAACATAAAAATGCGTCACGTGAGTCCTTTGTCAAATATTATTGTATTGCGGTGCAGTTGCACTGTACTCGCAAAACCAAAACTACATACTATTCATGAATTAAAACCTTTTAAACATTTTAGCTGCAAATGATTTTTTTAAATCGTTTGTTAAAAGGAACACAATTATATTTTCATATACATATTGTGTAAGTAGGGTTGTAACGGCCATGGCCAAAAATCAACTGGAAGAATAAATATATAATATATTGTGTAAGTAGAGTTGTTTTAAATAAAAAATACCGCATAAAAGAAATACAGTTTTAAAACATAATATAAAAATACTAATGTCCACTAGGATTATCCGAAGTGTTATAAAAAATTTAATACAGTAAAATTCGTAAATCAGCATGTATACTAAACTACCTACAAGCAACAACCGCTGCGGCGAAGTTAAGAATTAATAATATTTAAATAATAATAGTATGCAGTGTTGATTTTCAGAATGCTTGATAAAGATTCTTAAAGAGTGTTGTTATGTTTGCTAATTAGTATTCGTCTTTCTCTCTACAATATATTGTACTCGGGAACATTTTTTCCTAATTGGAGCTTAGGAACATTTTTTCCGGGAACATTTTTTCACCGTCTGTCACTTTTGGGAACATTTTTTCCGGGAACATTTTTTCTGGGAACATTTTCTCCTAGAATCCTGTATTTACAGTCTCATTATTCTTTAAATTCACAGTAGAATTTCCGAGGGCTCCCTTCATAAACACACGCCTAACTGCACACACTTGTCATAATTGTAATTGTGAGTAATTTGTAAGTGATAGGCTACGAGGGAAATGTAATTACTGCATGTAAATACCTCCGTTTGAATTCTTTCCTTGGAAATGTAATGGTTTAGTAGGGGATAGTGTTAGATTTAAATTTGAATTTAAATCGTTGCGTTACTTAGTTACTTCACTGTACTGTACTGTAGTGACAGTGAGCTAGCTGCAATGGAATTTGAATGCCAAGTGTGTGTGTGTGTGTGTGACTGTATGGAAATGAAAATTAAAGGCAGAGGAATTTTAATTCTTTTCAAAAAGTAGGTAACGATTTAAAATTCAATTCAAATGCAACAAATAAAGGAAAATCATCATTGCACAGCACGCTCAACCTATTTATTTCACGTGTAGGTATTTTTTTTTGCCATTAAAAAGCGTAAAAATATGTAAAATAGTTAATAAAAGATCTCTGTAGGGATTGCACACCATTTAATATGGGCTCTTCAAAACTAATTACTATACACTTGCCCTGCAAATGTAAATATCTATGCAGTTTTCTTATATAGGCATGTTGGCTTCTATCTTGTGTATGGTGCTTTGGATATTTTAATAAATTGAATCTTTATTTAGTTGTAGGTATGTACACTGCACTGTAGCCCTGCAGGCTTAAGTTTTGGCTTTGGCTTTGACTTTGGCTGGGTTTCTGGTTTTTGGATTTCATTTTTGTTTTTTCTCTTTTTCTGGGTCACGCATGATTATATTATAATAATAATTGGGATTTTTTTTATATTGCGTATTGACGGAAATAATCAAATTAAAAAATATAAGGAGCAGAACTAGGTATGTACCTAGGTAGGTACGCCAGGCATACGTGGGAAATTGCTGGATTTTAAATATTTTAAAAATTTCTGTGCCATCGTTACATGTTTGAAAGTCTCAATTAAGTCTGACTCAAAGGCATTAATGCATCCATGTTCGACTTTTTGGTGTTTCTTCTTTGATCCTCAGAGCGTCAGCTTCTGCCGATCATCATAATTAATTCAGATTAGAATACGTGTAGGAAAGGTGATCATAATTATAATTATTCATGCATAGTAATACCTGTAAGATTAATAGTTTAGTTCCCCCACCCACCTGTCTATATATAGCAGAGATCATAGCGACTTAAAAGCTAAAGGTGAAATGACGCATTGAAGGGAGTAATTTAGGTTTTGTTTTTGAGGTGTTTATTTACATGTGTTGGCTTTATTATTTGTATACTCTGCGGGTGAGTTTCTCTTTTCATTTTTTTCATAGTATTATATCGGCGTTGAAGACGCTTTGTTGGATACTGGACTTGAGTCACACGCACAATTAATTCTTGTAAGCGGGGACTCGACTAACTCCGATTTGGAACTTCACCGACGATATTATATGCGCTTTATAGTATTAGTATAGTAATACATAGTTTTGGGCTAATCGTAAGTTTGGGCTTTGACTTGAGACTTGACAGTTGCGTTTCCTTTATGAATTTCGATCGACTATGTTGGCCGAAGGAATGGCCGTGGGGAGGGAAGGGAGATTATTTGAGCCGGATTTAATAGTAATTAGTGTGTAATTACTTAATATAGGTCCCTGGGTGTATACACTTGGCCTATAGTGATGGTCTATAATCGGGGCAACATTTTAAGAGCGTAGAATGAGTGCAAGAGTGCTGATGGGGAAATAAATGGTAATTGGTGTAGCTTCTTGACTTGTTGGCCTCCTGTTCTGCTATATACATATATCATTCACGTTGGCATTGGCATTGGCATTTGTCCAGGGATTATAATTCAATCAGGAGCTTTTATTTAATAACCAAAGAAAACCTAATCATTCTAATGGAAAACTATCTTGAGTCGGTCTTGTGAGTTTTGTTGGAATTTAAAATTTAGATTTACAATTTATTATGAAATGTACATTTTTCATTTCTTGTGTCGTTCGGGCTATCATGCTTTCGCTGTAAACTAAAAGGCTCTTTTCGCTCCGGCTGCGACCTACTAACAATGCGCATATCACTTATGTACGTTATATAGTATCTGTTTCTGTAAAAAGTATGCGTATGTAAGTTTATTATATATCATTTTTTTTCCTGTCGTTGTCTGTATATGGTATACCTAACAGTTGTTTTTTTTCTTCGTTTTTTTTCCAGGAATTGAAGGAGAGTTTTAACTATGGACTCTTTGCACCCCCTTGTAACGGGAAGGCTGGGAAATTCCTGGATGAAGAGCGACCACTCACTGACTACCCATTCAGCGGTCCTGTGGGATACCTTGAGGTGATTAGCATTTTTTCTCTATGGGAATAATCGTACGGGGAATGTTATGGGAAAGAGATGCCTCATTAAAAGATTCCAGTGCTCGAGAGTAGGTCATATATTGGGGTGTGTGTGTGTGATTGCACAATTCGATTTTAAAATGCCTGGAAAATACTTATAGCTTTTAAATTTTTTTGTAAAACGTTTTTCTTTAAAAGTTTCAAGTGTACATTTAATCATTTTAGGTTGGTGTACCACACATTGTGAGTAACAGCTTGTACTTTTTCGACTTTACCTACTTTTAGTTTAAATTCTGACGTTGAATTGGTAGGGTTTAACAATAATAAATGACACTTTCCGTCTTTTTTGAACAAGGGAAGATTCTACATAGTTTTTTGCTGTTCCTTTTTTTTGAAAAGGGAAAAGTGTACCTACTACCTAATTTAAAAAGTACCTACCTATGAATTGCAGTTTTTATTCTTTCAAAAAGTGCAAAAAGCAGTTTTTTTTCAAATGGCTGTTTTGTTTTTTAAAGTTTGACCCACGTTTTCTTTATTACAGTTTATCTAGCTTACAATTAGTAAAGCGTAGCTATTAGTGAAACCCTCAAAAAAGAAATTGAAGTGTGGAAAAATTCATTTCTTGTGCTTTATTAATGTTTCTAATGAAAGTATTTCTCAGTTTGCAAGTCCCGCAGACAAAAGAGTGCGCAATCTATCCCTTGTATTTGACTTTGGAGGAAAAGTCGGGTGTGAAAATGTGGATATTGTTTGTTTACAAAAGTGATTGTGGTGGTCAGTGCGGCAGAGAGATGAAAGGCTGATTGCATTGTGAGTGTGAGTGGAATGCTTGTGGTGTGGGGTTGAGTGAAGCACTCTTCGGAATTGTATTTATTTGTTGGTTGTCAATTTTGTCTGTTTGTCTGCCTTACAGCTGCGGTACAAAAGACGTCTTTACAAGGGTGTCAATGTGGATGAGAAGCAATTAAAGTCTCTTCATACGAAATCAAATCTTCGACGATTTCTTGACTACGTCGCCTCGGGCCATTGTGAAAAAGTGACTAAAATGTGCGCCAAAGGCTTGGACTCAAACTTTCACTGTCCTGAAACCGGAGGTAAGGAAGCAAAAAAAAATCAAAACAAAAAAAAACAGTGTAATGCATCACATTCCATTGTATTGCAAATTATCTATCAGTTTGCTATTGCAAAAACTTGCGTAGCGATAATCACATATATTTTGGCGCCTCTTGTGTAAGATGAAATTGAAAGGGAGTCTAAAGGCTAAAAGGCATAATGCATTATCATTATCATTATTTAGAAGGTATTTAGCTTAATTTATAGACTTTACGCTCAGCGAGCCTCAATCGCATTGTATCTGTTGGTACGATTATGAAGGACTTGGCAAATATTACCTCACACTATTTGCTAGAAGACGAACACAACAAAAAATATGGATGAAGTCCAGTCCGCGCTTAAAACCATTGACGCAAAGCTTAAGGTCCCAACAGTCAGTTTTCTAGCTTGAGATGTATGCGTTCATTGAAAGTATAAGTGGCAGTAATCTACATTTTGAAAAAGTGCAAATGCCAGGTTTAGTACCTTTGAAAATAGTAAGTATACTACTTTCATACGCACTTCAAGAAAGTGTAAGTACATGGTACATTCTACTTCTGCACATTTTGAAAAAGTGT
>JAQFZC010001870.1:0-26267 GCA_034695205.1 Dicyrtoma fusca | reverse complement strand
TACTCGGCTTGTTTATGTCATATTAGTCATAATAAGGAAGGCTTAATTCGGAATTAAATTCCAGAGCAATAAAGGAATGATAAAATTCCTGAAACATCAGGAATTTATTTTGAAGGAATTTATGGAATATACCTATCTTTCCTAATTCTGCAATTTGGAATATTCCCTTCGGAACTGAAAATATATTATTTAGGAAAGCTATGAGGAATTATTAGGGTTATACTAAAATTTTAACCCTGTTAACTTTAGCATCAAAATAGAATACAATAATAATAATAATTTATTTGATTTTTGTCGATTTGATCTTAGCCCATACATACAACATTAAGTTTTGAAATAGACAAGATAGTTTTTCTTACAAAGAAACGTAATTCAAAATTCAACCCATATACAGGAACAATATAATTACATGACTTTTTAGTTTTGTCCTTTTATCATTTTACACTATTTAGTCGTCATTAGAAAATGCATCGAAACATGGTATAATGTATACTTACTGAAGGAGTCTCACGACTTTTACAGTTGCGTAACAGTGACTGAATACATTTTTTTTATATATAATGGAAGGCGGGGGCAAATGACCCCAATGGGGCAAAATGCCCATCACGTTGAAAATAGTCGAGCGGGGCAAAACGCCCCACCTGATTTATTGCCCCCGATCGTTTGGCACCTTTGGGGCGCTTTGCCTCCTGTTCCATTAATGTAATAAAGGGAAATAAAATTGGAATTATAGTATTTCCAAGCAGCTTTAGACTTTTCCCTATTATTCCCTTACGGAAATATATATAAAACATTAGAAATGTTTAGGTCATATTAGGAATTTATGACTTAATTTTTTAAACTCAAAATTGGAATTTTGAATGGCTGAATGTTGCCGAATCGGTCTAACCTTAACGTTAAAATAAGGTTTTTTTCACTACTTAGGTTAAGCATCAGAATCAATTTGTAAACTCTTTTTTCCGATGCGCTTGATATATGTCGCCGGGCTTCTTCACTTTCCTAGTTTAAAAATTGTTTACTGATGCATTAGTTTATAAGGTGGCTAGTAATGACTAGCAAACACTATGTTATCCTAAATTTTGTCAATTGGAGCAACCTATCCTAAACTATGTGAGCACTACATATTTTCGTGTTTAGCAATACATTCTATTTGTGCTATCTATGTGTATGTGCCACTACTTGGAAAAGTTTAATAAAAACCCTATAATAATAATAATAAAAAAAAATCTTTTAGCTTACTCCTAAGCAGGGCAGGGTTTCGACTTCTGTATACTTCTGTACTGACCCTAGTGCAAGATGGAGCTAAAAAATACTATTTTTTAAATCGCACATTGTTGGCCTAATTCACCCTCATTGCCGTGAAAAACACGGATTTTCGGATCGTTTTGATCCCATGTTTCCTCTCAATAATATCTTAACTTTTTTTTTACCGCTTCGACCCTAGAGGCGTCGCCGCTGCCCCTTAATGTTTCAGTTCATACATATTATTATTTACTATAGTTGAATGAATTTTAGAGTACCTACCTACACCGACCTAACGTAATTTATGGGTGTGCTCCCTAGTGATAGACTGCAGGTTCTGCTTTTGAATTCTTACTTAATGCTGAAGTGTGTGTTTGTAAAAGTAGGTAGGTATATTGTGTAGATTTGGACGTAATAGTTTCGTATTCTGTAAGACTGAGTACGAGCGAGTATTTTTTTTTTATGAATTGCGGTCTCTACGGATCCAACTAACTTGCATTTGCTTTTGCTGGTTGGTTTATTGGAAACTTGACTTTGTACGAATGACTCATCTTCAGCTGTCATCTAAAACTAAAGTTGGTAATCATTTTTTTTTGGGGTCTCCAGAGATCTGTCTGTAGTTACCACACGACGACACCACAAACACACTGGACTGGAATCGATAACGTCCGTAATAACACCAGCTTCATCGTTTATTAATTAGTGAATTCATATTCACGGGACACTCTTCCACGACGTGGCATTGCAGGAGGTTGCAGTAAGCAAGTGAGTTTGGTTTTTGGGTTTGAACGTTATAACATTATAATATCGTTAAAATACACCTCGTTCTAGTGTACAATTGTACTTGTTTCGTAGTTTGTAGTTTATCGGGTAGCAGTAACTTTAGGGGCTAAATATTTAAATTCCCAGAAGTTCCAGGTTTTTTTTGGTCATTGTCAATAATTGTCATAAGATAATTTTAAAAATCAACTACAATTACAACTCCATGTAAGTTTTTCTTATTTTATTATTTTGTATCGCTTGTCAGTTGTCAGTATTTTGCTGTATCATCAATTATTATAGCAATATTTAATTTATCTTGAATTTACTCCTTCCACCTTTCCCAGAGACTTTGGTTGGTTGATTCGTTTGGCAGTAAATAATAATTACTAATGACAGTTAACATCTGTCTGTTGGTCGTTCATATGTACACTGTTGACTGTAATTATTTCTCAGTACTTGAGAATGTTTCGGAGGCCATAAAGTCTGGAAGGTGTAGGAATTATGAATTAATAGGAGAGCGAAGTGTCGAAACTTTTTATTCTACGGTTATGGAATTTGTAAATTAGTAATTAAGTACGTGTTGTTAAGTAGTTGGAGGTGTATAGAATTTTTCATGTATTTATTATTTATATTTTATATTTACATTTTTATAACTTCTAAATATAAGTTGAAAGTAGTGCTGGGGAAGTTTGAAGTTGTGTGTTGTGGGCTGTGCTGTCAGCTGTGGAACGGTTGACAGTTTGACAGAATATTTTGGGGTCAGGGATGGTCCGCGCTGTCAACTGATTTTGAAGCTCTTTCATCTTTTGTTGTTTGTCGTTGGATTTAAATCTGTTAGCTATTAGCATACTTTTGACGTTAGCAATATTTATTTTGTCCATCTTTGCATGTCATATCGGTCTATTTCTTTTCTTTTAAGTGTCAATTAGTCGATAATGTATTTAAATTCCGATATTTACTTACAACTTATGTTTGTGGACTTCCTTTTTCAGTTGACTGTCCCTCAACGGTGGTATTAATTCTAGTGTTAAAGATTTTTTTATTCTGTTTGTTAGGCATTTATGGAAACGGCAGTGACAGAGAAAAAGGTCGGCATTGCATTGTTTACACATTAGTACTGAACTTTCTTGAACATTCCTTTGGGTATTCCCGTTTCAAACTTAAGCGATTGACTCGTTGGAAATTTATGATTGAACTCAGTCATGTCGTAATTTAATTTTTTGTTTCTGAGAAAGTACAGCTTTCATAGCCTCAATGTGCTTGGCTAGAAGTACCTACGTTTGCAGTCCATTCTACATATATCTATTTTAAATCATTTGATAATGTCGTACATTCAGCACTTAAGTTGCCACATTGGTTTTTAATTTATTCGTGCATGAAGAAATTGTAGGAAAACTAGAGCGAAAGTCTAATAAGAGCAGTTTCTCAATCCACATGTAGGTAGTTCGTATTTAGAACGTTATAGATTCTGGAGCTTTGTGGTTAATGTTAATACATATAGTTGATTTTTATTTACATAGCTAGTTCAAGCCTTCTATTCTTTTTATTTGGGATTAATCCTCTGTTGTCATCAGAAGGAAAAGGCAGAATTAAACTGTTTATATATTGTACATCTTAGTCAATTTAGTTACTGTCTTAATTCATGATTCTTTTGGTTTGTTTTGCAGTTCCGTTCGAGGTTTCGATTGTTCTTATCACGGGAGTTTAACTGTCTCAACCGAATTATTTAGGACCGATACCGTCTGAGCAATAATATTTAACTTCGTCCAAATTAACCTTAAGAAGTACTACATAAATAGTCACCATGAGCCTTCATCAATCTCAGTCAGGTACGTAAAGTAATTTCCTTTTTAACGCAATACTCTTGTATATCATCAAAGCCAAAGCAGTAGTTTGCAAAATTACCTGCGACAAGGGATATTTAAAGATGCAAAATACCTTTTTCATACTTTCCGCACATTCATCATACATTCCGTTTGGTGAAATAAAAAATTATTGCAGCGGAGCGTAAGTGTAATGTACCTAGGTAGGCTACTATTATGGATCGACTCATGACATGCCTAGGTATATGAGTAATACTGCTGGGGAGTATTAATTAGAAATAATTAGGCCCAGCCACGACATGGTTTACTATTATGCTATTATTATAAAATGTTCTAGTCACTACATGGTATAAGATAAAGTTTGTTTTTGCGAATGTATTCAACAACAGTTGTAAGTTGTGCTATTACCGTGCACTTTGTGGGCCGTGGCATTTTATGCCCCGAAGGAAAGTAAGGCTGGCTTGACTTAGTGTGGGCGGGTTTTAAACTTGCTAATATTTTTTGCATGTTCCTATAATTTGAGGTGAACGAACGTTTCTTCATGCTGTTGGTGTCCCTTACTGTCGTAGCCAGTAGTCTGCAGAAATGCACACAGGTATACTCAACGGTATTAATGGCTTTACCTGTGGAAAAAAGAGAATGTGAAGGAAACGGCGCAGTTTTTGTGTTTGAGACCATAAGTAATATTAGTGGTGGTTATCTTCATGATGATTTCCATGTTACATAGCTTAGCAACTAGCGTTGAAATTGTAACGGATGGATGAACTTTTTTTTTTCAGCCCCCTTCTACTTGTACATGTATTCCCTTTTATTATTTACCCATATACAATTCTTACGGGATGAAAAAGAGGATGAATTCACATAAAACTTTTTCAACCAACCTACCTAGTTCGAATTTCAAATAAACAACAGTCTCTGCTGTTTAGAAGTGAGCATAAGATAATGCAACGGTGGTGTACATAGTTTATCTTAAGCACACGAGGAGGAATAATACCACTGCAATTCCTCCACCACATAAATTGTAAAAAGTAGGTTTTGGCATGTATTGTTGGTCATGTGGGACATCCGCAGAATATAGAGTGGAATCTCTGCATAGTAAAATACATAAGTGTCTGTAAATCTTGTTGATTGAGGTGATTTCTCAATACCAGAACTGCTACTTCCTAAGTTTCCACCTGTTGCCTAGCTTCTTTCGGTATTTTTCTTCCTACAAAATAATATCGAACGAAAAATCCTCTGTGCAATAATTCTCAGCTGATTTCGGCTTTCAAGGTTTCCTATGGAACAACATAACACGGTGTTATTCAGTGCTTACATTTGCATACCGAAAAATGGTATTGTAAAACTAACAAAGGACGTACAGCTGATTCCCTAAGTAATAGAGAGGGTATTACATTAGAAAGTAAATAAACATAAATATGCTGGCGTATTCGACAACAATAGTGTTTACCATAATTATTATGGCTGCCCTAACGGGTCATAAACATTTAGTGAATTGCAATAATTAGAACAGAGCTGGGCTCACTGTTCATTACCTATTCTGGTTTTGTTAAGATGAAATCGCTGTTCGACTCGCAGTGTGAATAGGTGCAAGTCACAAGTCACAATGAACTTTTAATTTGGTATGCTTACTTAAAGTAAACATACTTAAATTGATTGCTGTGATTTTATCTCTCCTACGATAAAGATTGTGGCTTGTGAATTATGAACTCTCCATTGTCTGTGATACTAAATATGTAATTAGCACTTGCCTTACAAGGCCAAGCAATCATGAACAACAAAGTTCAAGCGGGTAGTGTAACAGGTGGCAGTGAAAGAATAGAGAAAGATGTCGAGTCCGAATCCGAAAGTAATTTAAACTCCTTAGAATTCCAGCCAGACCAAAAGGATGAATATTTGGATGATCCTCTTCCGGATTTGGTCGGAAGTTTAAGAATAACCGAGGAGCCTGAGCCCGACTTAACAGCATGCTTTGATCAGGAGTTTACACTTGAAGATTTTGAAATCAGCACAAATACTAGTGATGAGGATAGTGATCTCTGCTGTTCAGATTCAGGATCCGACTTGGAATTTTTTGATGTGGCGAGTGAACTGGATGATCATAGATTAGAAGCCTACGCAAAATTGTTAAGTCAGACTACTGACACAGAGAATGAAAAAGTGTCTGTGGAGTTAGAGCACGGCGATGGAAATATAGATGAATCTCAGAGCAGTACGAGTGGCTCGGCTACAGCTGGCTGTAGTAGTAGTGGTCGTGGAAATAAATTAAAAAGTGTAAAGGAAAGAGCGCAAAAGGTTGCATCCAGCGTCAAAGGAATAGTAGGAAAGCGAAGAAATAAATTGCAAAAAAATATTCGGGTTTTATACCATAATTTAGATAAGCCTTATAGTGCTAAAGTGAGTCCGTCACAACATTTCAAGAATTTTTTAACCCTTGGTCAAGGTGTGTGATAGAGTGGTTTTATTTCCAAACGTTTGATGTTTACGAGGTTTTTTTCTCGTATGTGTGGGCTCGTAAAATTATGTAAGTTGTTTTTACGTGATCATAATTTTTATTTATTTGTGGATGTTATTTTTAGAAACTAATTCGATCGGTGGCTCAGTCGGCGGATTGAGTCAGTCTGGATCAATTAATGACATGGGACCCACAGCCGCAGAATTAGGAATGACTGCTGAAGAATTAGAAGTTGCTCGAAGTGAATGGCAAGCGGAGCTGAATCAAATTGAAGATGAAATCCAAACCTTAAAACAAGTAAGTGATGCTTTTGAAGCATGTTTTTCTTGGTAAAATTTTTTGTATACTTTTGAAATTAGGACTTATTTAATGTCTAAATAGAAATGGATATGATACTAATTCTCGTTGTCTGATGTTTAAAATTGATTGTGATCTTAGGTGCTTCAAGCGAAAACTAGGAGGGCCTATGATTTAAAAAAGAAACTCGGGGTATCTGCATGGGGAGAATTTACTACAGATATGGGCCAAGGAATTAAAAACGTCCGTGACTCTCCTGCGTAAGTAATTTGGCCCTTCCTGTGTTTTATAACGAATATTACAAAGTCTTGGTCACGGATGATTTTGCACGTAGCTAGTTTAAAATCACGTATTTTATCTTTTCTCTTTCCCCCGGCACAAATCGCTAAATTTCCGAGAATGTTAGTGTAATGAATTCAGGATCAAAGTTATAGGTTTATAAGTTATTTCCAGTACCGTTACGGCTATATATTTCTTTAACAGTTATTTCTGTAGTTTTTACTTATTAAATTTAATTCTTGTATATCTATATGTATTCAGTACTGTCTTGTTCAAGTATTATTTCGGAAGCTGCTAGAGATTGCTTAATTGCTATTTTGAGTTTATAGTTAAAATAATACCTAGTTTAAAGTTAGTGTAAAGTTAGCTTTGAAAAACTTTATGTAAGAGCTAATTATATAGTTTTGATTTCACTTTTACCCATTCAAAACTATTCCTATTTTTCAGTTATTATGTAGTTATGGCGTAGGAAACTTTCATATTTAATGAGTAAGTTAAATATTAGTCCTTCAGTACCAGTTTCCAGCTTGAATATCAATTATTTTTAATTTTGTAGTCTATGTCATTTATTTTGCTAGTCTTCTCTCAGTTTTTATTTCTTTCTATTACATATTTATGTTCCCTGAAAATGCCTGAAATACCGTCATTTGCTGCACCTTTTATTTTCAATCTTTGGTATTGAAACTTGAATGGGATTGATGGATGCTTGCCATTTATTGTTGGACGCACGTATGAACACATATCACTTTATTATCTGCACTTTTGCCTTGTCAAACCGATTAAAACTCAAGGGTTCAGAAAATCGAAGAAACTTTCACAGGGATCCAAGATGCAGTCACAAATGCTCCTCTGTAAGTACATTCAGATAACGTGTGTTGAGTTTTCCGCGTTGCGTTGTTTCAACTGTCAATCAGTTAAGCTTAATTAATTGCAAAGACTTGTTCGCGTAATGAGCGTTGCTTCCGTTAATTAATAATGTATTTTGAAATATTTCAACAGCATTTATCCAATCAAGTAGAATTTTCACTATTACTTCCTGTAGCGTACATATTTCCTTTCATTATAATTATACATGCTGCATTTGTTACGGCTACTTCTTTACCGGACTTATGGAGCTCTACTCTTTTACAGTTAGAGCATTTTACATCTATATGATTCCTAGGTGGATGGGAGTGTGGAGGTATTTATTTTTATTTATTCTCTTTATGAAAGGCCATATAGATTCATGAAATAGAATTAATTACTTACATTCTAACACTTGGCACAATTGAGCGTGCATCATTTGTTTAGTTCTAATTTTAGTTATGGTTATATAAACTTGTAAAATTACAATTACCTATTAGAATCTTATTCTAGTTAAGAATTACGTTTCTGAACGTTAGTCTATACTGATGCCATTTTTGCTACTCTCCATTAGGTTATAGTGTGGAAGTCTAAAACCGATCTCCTGCTTATTAAATGACGTACATTATATTATAGGTATATTATAGCTCGTAAAGTATTAATAAAGTGCATCGACATAGTAGTTGATTTAGTAGCTTAGCGTCTTTTATAGCTCGTGTTATAATCCTGTGACGAGAGGTAGAAATAAGTAGAGACGACCTGATTCATTCGCCTTTCGTAGCAAAATAAATGTCAAAATGATGTCGTGCGTAGGAAAATGAGAGAGGAGAAAAATTAGGAGTGGAGAGAGCTTTCTAGTAGTGAAGATTGTGTAACGCATACATAAATCTGCACTAGAATCGCATTACTGTCTTTAGTACGAGGACTTCAAAAGAGATTCTGGTGAAAATAATCTAAGGTACTTGGTTCGCTCTATGAACACGATTTCTGCGTGGGTCTCCCTATCCATGTCGTCTGCTGCCGATGTGATCTCTTTACTCCTTCGTTTTCGTTTTGGTCTTTCACTTTAGTGCGTTTCCAGTTTGACTCTCTGTATTATATATTTGTATTTCATGACCACGGCTACAAGCTCTCATCTTCCCCGCCGTGCAGTCTGATGGAACGCAGTGTAAGCCGTGCCTCAGTTTAGCCATGCATATAGGTATGTATACACTTGCTGAGTGGAGGAAAGTGATACTGTCTCTTAAGTTTGTCAGTGACTTGAGTTTAATGGAGGCGCCAACCCTAATTCCATAATTTTATAGCCTAAAGAGCATTTCTTCGCGTGTGACATAAACGAGGAGATGGAACGGCATATATGAAGGTTTAATCTGCAGTTAGTAGTTCGTAGAAGGCAGAGACCGTTCGTATGTGGTTGAAGATTCGTAAGGGAAGTGTATGCTGTATAAAGGTATAGCTACAACTACCTGCATCCCATATGTTGCTTCGTTGTGTAACAGATTGTATTGCTAGTGAAACTTTTTGATTTGATTCCTGCAGGCTTTTTGTATATTACGTCATGTTGAAAAAGTACGACTGTCATGTGCGTAACTTCGTTTCATCCGTAAAGTGTAACTTTTCTATAAGGCTTTATACTAGTGACAGTGACAACTTTCATCCTTTTCTTTCTCAAACTAACTTTTCCTTCATTCATTATGCTTTTGTTTAAAAAAAAGCTCTTTACAGCAGCACAGACACGGTGGCATAATACGGTACAGCTGAGCTGTCATTACAGAAGTTGTATATTCATGAATGAGTGGTGAAAGGAGAGGTGTATGTATCTGTTAACACAGTACATGAAAGTACATATATCAAGCTTGGAGTTGAGTTGAAAAAGATCCTTCTATGTAGTCCCTTGTGAAAAAAATCTGCTTAGGGATAGTTTAAGGGTTCTACGATGACAGTTTGGTAGCACTGAATTTTATTCAGCAAATAGGTAGACATTGAGGAATAACTAAAGTGCAAATTCTGGTAAATAAAACATTTGTTATTTTTGACATTACAGATAGTATTATAATACTACTACTACTGGAAACATGTAATGGTAGTCGAGTGCTCGCACACGCAAAAAATAAACGACATTACGGGGAAAGTTAGGAGAAGTAGCTTCCTTTCACGATTAGAAGAACAAGGCGTGAAGTATGATAATATTATTTGGGAAGGGATAATTGGAAAAGGAGAAAATAGGCTTTCTAGTTGCCAAGTGGAAGATCATTGAAACGGAAGGTGGTGTTACTTCTGCTTCCGTCTCATGGTATAATTTCTCCTCTTGGCGTTTTATTTTATTTTTTCTTCTTCTTTTTTTTTTGTTGAGGAGATTGAAATAAATTTGAACAAGGCGTGTGTAGTAAGTAGTCGACTAGGTATGTAAGGTTTGTAAAGGGAAAGAAAAAGTTGAAGGTTAAGTTTCCTCATCGAGCCAGCCAGAGAAAAAGAAACGTCGGACTGGGAGGGAGAAAACGCAAACTCGTTTCAGTCGTCTTTTTAGTGACGAATTTTTTTACACTGCTTTCTCCCTCTATACTTTCTAGGTAGTTTGCTATGTACTGATAGGCTTACTACCAGACTACGTAGGTACTAGATAGCTAATGCGAGCTGTAACGAAATGACATAGAGAATTACATACCTAGGTAGGTACCTCCGTCTTCTGCTGGTATAGTAGTATAGTCTGTCTTACTACCTATTTTTCGTGGACTACAGACAGATGAGACACGATTTTAAAAGAGTGTAAAACTATAAAAAAAATGTTCTACTTACATTCTGTAGGATTAACGATGTGTAAACTTAAAGCGGTCCTTTTAAACATTAGTGCCGTAGGTATGTCTAATATTGAGTTAAGGTAATATATACGTATAGGTACCTACGATAGACCTTTGATTGTACGGCGATTAGACGTATACAGATGGTGCCCATGTCTACACAGAATTCGGGTTGTTGGTTTGGTTAACGGCTTCGCCGAATAACATTTCTTCTGACTTAATTATTGTCAGAGAAAGGAAAGGGAAAGTGTTTGGTATTGGTGTGGTAGAGGTGAAGGGAATCTAGTTCGTTTGGTAGTAGCAGAGGTTGTCACACGATCCGAGAAAGTTACCTCTAGCTTCTTTTTCCATCAACAAAATATCACTTTAATTTACTTGAGACGACGCTGTCGTCTCATCTATACAGTAACGGTAATGTTAGATTTGGTTCAGAGCCAAACTATTACTGTTACTAGGTAGATTAAGACAAGGAAAGCATAGGTACAATGTTGTCTTGAACGCTCCATGAAAAGTGAACCACATGTAGATTGTGGATACAGATATAGTCATAGATTAACGGGAGTATACAACTGACCTTGTCACTCTCCCGCCATGTCTAAACTCTCTAAACTATACACTGACTCTTTTACCTCCACATTGCTAAGACTACCTTTTCTTTAGACTCTTCTATACCTCCAGCACTCCACCCAGCCAGATGTTTTTTCATTACATTCCTTCTTCTTCCTCTCGTACATTATTAAAAACTCAGTCGGCTGGATCTTCGGGATCTAGAATCTGGGATCCAATTGTAGAAGGTATAAGCATGTACCTAGTAGATAGAGTAGAAGCTAGTAATCTAATATTATGATTCAGCCTCCCTCCCCGTACTTCTTCCACAACCTTACTTTCCCTTTCTCCTGACGGCTACAGACGTTTATTGTAGTCAACACGACTGTTCCCTCGAATCAACGTAAATGCATACACTAATACAATCTAATTTTTTTGGGTACTTCTAAGGCAGAATTCAAGGAAATACAAGATTATGGAATTCTTTCTATTCTGTAGGTCCAGCCCAGAAACATATCCCTACGGATGTCTAGATTATTATAAACTTGCAGCTAGAGCTTATTTCTTTTGAAAGTTCAATTTCTATAAGAGAATTGCATTTTAATTTATGATCATTTTTACTTACTTCTATGGATGCTGTGTATTACACAGGGTTGGGTATAAAGTATTTGTGAATGTGGCGGGGAGATTTATGTGTGTTGTTGGCTGAGAGTGAATAATTTTCGCTTAATCATAGAATTACCGATAAGAGATAGCGAATTGAGCTCGTAATGAGTGCAGGATGGATGAAGTTTAGGGGCGAAGGAATGAGAAGGTGTATGAGAAAAGAATGTGAAATATGTCTAGGGAGGAAGGTGGAACGCGTACGATGAGTGCTATGCGTGTATGAGTGTGAGAAAAAAAATGAAATTGAATATAAAATAGCATGGATGAAAAGTTTGATGTAGGGAGTCTATTATTAGGTACATGGACTATTGGTGTTCCTAAGAAATGTGTGATAAATACATTGAGGATGGACCTTTGATTGTTTCCTGACTCAAGTCTCCGTAGCGCACTGTAGTAGTGTTGATGGAATGAAAGGATAAAGTGTGGGGCAGAGTTGGACAGGATGACATCATGGAACAATAAAGGCTAAATAAGTAGGTATATAGGAATTTGATGTTATGTAGATGGCTATTTATTTGAAGGTTGTAGAGGGGTATAGAGTTATTTTGGTGTGTAGCTATGTGTAGAGGAAAGTAGAAACCTTTATGTGTCATCCAGTCCTAGGTAATGTAGGTAAGGGTACGCATATAAAATGTTTGGGTAGATATAGACAATATACAGCTGTAATATTAGCGGGATAGGAAAGAAGCTGATCGATACGACGCTGGCGTATTTCTCTTCTTCTTTTGGCCTCTTTTTGGTAAATTTCGGTGTCTCTCTCACTCATTCTCTCTCTAACTGCACCTTGTATTGCCTTTCTGAAGCTACCTACCCGCGTACATACGTACATCCAGAGTCTCTCTAATGTACAGATTGCTGGATATGCTCAACTCCAGCTTTAGACATCTTTGTAGAGCTGAAGGGATTCTGTAGGTCGTGTATAATTCAGTATAGTCGGTATGTAGGTATGCGTATGTACGATGAGTCAACATAATATATTGCGATATGGGGCTTGGTCCTCCAGTTCCTCCTGCTTGCCGAAAATCATTTGGTGGGATGGAAGCTCGGTGATTTCCTCCAAGCCAGGGCTTAACCATCTTCTACCACCACACACCATTCACACTCAAACCAACCTTCTTTCAACAAGTTCACTTTTCTCTGTCTCTACTTTCACTCTTTGCTCTGCTCTCTCTCTCTCTGTCTGTCTCTTCTGTCTACCTCTGTGCATCTCGAAACTTCACATCCAAGCCTCTATCCCTTCCTTACCGTCAACACTAATCAAAACAACAACACTATTTTTTTTTGCATAAGTACCTAGTCTAGTCTGCCAAAGTTGAGTCAAACCAAGGATTAAAACGGCATATATCAATTTTACTTCGTAATTTCATCATTCTTTGCTGTGAAGATCTGCTCTCACATTTCTTCCAAACGCAGGAAAAAAATACACATACGTATCAGCGCATATCATTGCCAGTCACAGTATACATACCTAGGTAAACTGTTCAGTATTTATGAGTGACAACGAAATATAAAGTATTATTACATCATATCTCTTCCACGACTCTAATAGTAAATTACTCACTGTCTGTTGATAAACGTGTGCGTCAATTAACGATTTCATAGTCAAGAATCAGTCAACGAATCATCATGGATGTCGCAAAGGACGTGTAAGCATATTTTTTTCGGAAATTTTGGAATTGAGAATACTAATTGGAGATTCTAATGTAGTAAGGCAACGTATAGCAAATTCGTATTTATAGCAGTAAGGTCTGTGACAGTCGCTTTTGTTTGTTGTAACGTTGGTTGTTGTCTGTAAAAGTATCTGTTTGTGATCGAGTCTGTAACTGTGTAAGTAGTATTTGGTGTCTTCGTTTTTATTTCTTTTTTTCCATTAGTTGAGGGGAAATATATATGGCTAAGGATGTGTGTGTTGATATTTGACATGGGAAATGACTACGTTGGCAGAGTCATTGCAATCAGAAGGAAAGCATATGAGTCCATAAACTCATTATTGTTGTAATCTTCTCATTGTCAACGTAGAAACATAAAAGTTTGTCGTAAATGTTTACGATCTCCTCATGGAAAACGTTGGGAATAGTTTTATGTGTAGCCGTATAAACTATCATAATACCCCGTGTTTCCCCCATAACCGAATAAAAATCATTCAAGTTTATAATCTTCCATAGTCTTACTTCTTAGTGTCTGGTTAGTGCTCGGAGCGATAGTTTGTGTGTGTCTGCAGTTGATGTGAGTTCGCTAAGCTTACGACCACTATCCGTATTGTTGTTTTCCCCAGTTATTCGGTTATTCCGTCAAACGGGAAGGGAAAGTTTCCGTGTTCAGTCAGGAGGGCAGTGGCGTTGGCGTGTGTGAGGGAGCCGTTAACCCCTTTTCCTTTTTCTTTTGCTAGCCAGGACTGACTCCAACTATGGAACTAGAGACAAAAGCCAAATAGTCAGGCTAAGTATGTACTGTAGGTGGTTTGGAAATGGTTTGAAAGGCATAAATGGCTAGTTTTCTTCGTCATATCTATCCATAGTATGGCATAGCATTGGCACAGCGACAGGACTGAGCAATAAATTTTAACTCTCCACAATCTCTGACAGTGTGATTATTATTACCACTGGGAACCATTTACTTGTCTTAATGCTCTTCTTAATAGAATGTTCCACTTGAGCAGTTCTCTCGCTCTTGGTGTGATCTCTTTAAGTATTTAACCATATACTAAATCACATGCACTCTCCCAATGTCCCATGATCTTTTCCCCCTCAAAATGTAACTTAACCTATCATACTTTTTTGTTTAATTAACATCTAGACTTTGGTAACATGCTATTTTCTACTATACTGGTTTCAAGTTTCGACGTTCGATTAGATAGGTACAATATGGCACAAGTATTGTTATTTGTGAAGTGTTAGTTTATCTGCACCCCTGATACTGGACCCGCTGTGCTCATGCTGTGTGTGTGGGTGAATCATTTACATTTTCTGTTGCGTCATTCCCACGTGAGTAGGGAACGACCTGTGAGATAATCCTGAACGGAGCGTGATGATCATGTGAGGAAGTAGTAATTTGGTAATTTGAGTAATTGTAGGAGAAAAAAATGAGGATGAGGAAGGAAGTAATGGGATGTAGTAGGAAGAAATTGGATGAGAGAGCGTGTATACATACATCCATAGTGCTATAGATAAAGTCCACGGACGTTTGTTCATAGTTTCTTGGGACTGTGTTACTGATAGCATGTCGTACGAAAGAATACAATCAGACAAGAAGGATCAAGGAGAGAAGTCAGAGTCGTGAGGTTTTAGGTTGTCCATTCTTCTACGTGCTGTATTAAGGGTGACAGTTACTAAGAAAAAGAAAGCCTAGCATAATTACTATGTTGCGTTTATCAGGAGCGAAAACAAAAAGAAATTATTGTGTGTGTGTGTGTGTGTGTGTGCGAGAGAGAGAGACAGTAATGGATTTCTCTTGCTACTTTGGCTTCCCACCTCCTCCTTTCCGGATGATTGTCCATATTAAGTAAGCGTCTACGCTGTTGCTCTGAATTGGCTTCTGTTTTTTAAGACCCTGGATGTGGTATGTCCTACAAAGTGGTACAGGGGGCAAGGAGAAGTTGCTATGAATACAATGTGCAGTATGTAGATGTATGTAGGTACATACTCTTTGTTTTGCTCTAATCGGTTTTGATCCCACAAACTATCCATTCTTGCTCAAGTATTTAAAATTGTATAATGTAAAAGCTTTCTTTTTTGTCTCGTCCGTCCAAGTCACTGGAAACATGCATTCAGCTTTCAACTTACAATATGTGCAACTGCTATTCATGTTCGTACAAATTATGTAGTCATGTCGTATTCAGCTACAGACAGACGGATCCCTTTCTCCTATCTGCACGGCACACTCGAGGCTAGCAATTGTGATTCCGAGAACTGTACATGAAAATCAACTACGTATCTCTACTTACCTTATTTTGTGTCATGTAAACGGAGTAGTAGGTATATATGTGCATGTGTTGTTGTTCCTCAGCTCAGGAGCATGAAGGGTTTGAAAGACTTACTTTACTTTTGCCTTCTATTGAAAATCAGTTTTGGAAATGGAGTTGTGAACCAGTGGGAATAGGACAAAAGAAAATCCATTATAATAGTTTCAAACTAAAGTACCTATGCATTTATATATTATACGTATATTGTCGGGTAAGAGGTAAAATGGGTTACATTCAAATAAAAGTAAGGCAAACTAGTGCATATCCAAGAACTCTCAAAAGCAAAGTGGTGCACATCCACTCTGTATGTTATGGGTGTGCACCACTGTGCTGGTAAGAGTTCGTGGATACCTATGCTCTGTTTTGCCTTACTTTTATTTGAATGTAACCCAGTTTGCCCCTTAACCGACGATATGCTGGAGTCAGAGCAACGTCAACTTGTGCACTCAGTGGAAGGGATCGTTAGAGTCGAAATGAGTAAACCTGCTTTGATATTCCTATTTGGGTTTGCGTATTATTCCTTGATAGAAGGTAACAATATACATAGGTATGCATAGTATGCAAATATTTATACACCTACGTGTATGTAGATATGCATAATAGCTTCATGAGAATTTTGTGCTGTCCAGGTTCCGGTTTTATCAGTTCCAGTTCCGAAAAGTTTCATAGTCTCCCAGCAACCGATCTCGCATTCAGTTCGTAACCACACAGTTGACAGTCCCAGTCAGCCCCAGTTCTTGCTCGAACTGAAGCTAACAAGGAATATCAATTGTGGGGAAAGAATTGTACGATTTGAACTGTTATTTTTACAAGTTCCTAAAACTAAAATTTCTGCCTTGCCAATCCGTTCCCGGTCTTGAATGATCGAGTTTATGAGTTTTTAGTGAGTTAGGTACTTTTGGAACTGGGTTGTAGTGGAACTGTTGAGAACTTTGAATAACACTGGAAAATTTGCTATGTACACAAAAGAACACCGCCTATATAATTATAGGGAACTTAACTCTCGAATTGAAATAGATCCACTTATTTTCCATGTACACGAACTTTGAAGTAGAGAAGAGTTGACGGTTTCATTTGATTGAGGTGCTCTGTGACTTTTTCTTCAACTGGAGTCAGTTTTCAAGTCAAGTTTCTCACTCTTTTTTTTATTATTTCTATACATTTATCCCGTTGTAGTTACTTGTAGTTTCTCAAGTAGGAATGAAAGGAACCGTTTCACATTTGGGAATCCTTCGATCAATAATCTTTCTTTCCAGCTTTAACCCACTTTAACCTCCCTCAAGGTTGGTTTCACATTCCCGTTTTCACTTTAGACCGCGCTTTTGAGCCCTCTCCTCCGTTTCAGATTCTTTTCTATGTTTACATTTACATCCATAAATAAAAGTTATACGTGTCAGTCCGACGAAGGCTTGGTTGGCTACCCACTTGCCTCCAGTCCAAACTATCTCTTCTTTCTATCACTCACTACTAGTTCGCTACTCACTCACGGAATCGGAAGGAAATAGAATGGAAAGGCAAAACGTAGAAATGGTCCGAAATACTTGTGTCATTCTCCCATTGGGATCAGAGTGTGTATATTTTCCTGTCTTGAACTCAAAAGCTAAACAAGCTCTATGAGTCTAACAGAACTTGAACTGTTTTTAGCGATTTCCACCGATTTACAAGTCAAATCAACTGTTCCCCATCGTCCACTCGGTCCATCCCATTTAAGCCCTCATTCATCTTCATTCTGTCTCCGTACTTTACCGACACTGTCCTTTCTGCGTGCATCAGTGGCTACCGTTACCAATATTTATTTCACGTCGGCATATTTGTTCCTTTTTACGGCTCCAGTACACACTCATCACATCCATTCGTTCGGACATTATTCTCGGTCGCTGCTACAGAAGTTGATGGTTACATTATACCTATAGTTGGATTGTGTACGGATCAGTTTGTTTCAAAATGCTTTCAAAGGAATGGCGAATGGTCATTTGGAGGATTCGAGTTGATGCTATTTATAATTCATTTGTTTATTTGTCTTTTGTACGTCCTGTATATTGTATAATTTGACCAGGTTTAATTTGAAACATGTTAGCTCTACTTTGAACTCGTATCTTTATGAGAAATCAATACGTCGATCACAAAGGAATGGTATTGTAGCATGTAGATGTGTGAGGATTGGTGAAAGTGAGAATTAAAATAGATGCGGGTGGTTTGTGTAACGTGTGTGGCATTGTGTTCATGTGCTGCTCGTTTGTGTGCAAATACAATAGACAGGTAGATATGTATAACACAGGAAATGGTAATAAAGTTTTTGTTACTAAATATGATAGTATTAGAATATAAAGAGTCAGCTATAAAAAAAAATAAAAGACGGCTCAAAGCCCATCGGGATGTGTTGATTGCGTAATTCTGCATGACTATTGTCCATCAGCAAAGTGAGGGGAGCCGTGGATGTAGGAGTCAGGTGCATTTGTTTGTCTACGTTTCTACAACGTACATACGTAAATGTGTGGGGGTATTATCATTACACAGGTAGCTTGGAGGTTTAGCTTGAAATGAAACGGAGATGGGAGGCAGTGTATAATGTATGCATGGCTGGGAGAATGTAGTTGATGCCAGCTGTGCCATGAGAGTGTAAGCAATAGGAATAGATTAATTCTCAGCTCACATCTTCTCCATCGTCCTTCACATTTTGACTGACAATTTTCTTCCTTTACTTTCTCATCTCAAGAAAGTTGAAAAGATTTTTGCTTGAGAACAACTCGACTCCTTCCGTCCGTCTCTTCATCGTCTGTTCATGAAAGCGTTCGGGAGAAAGCTTGGAATAGAGAAAAATTATCATATTCCGTCTATTGGTATGTCAGTCTTCTCATTTTCATTGTGAGAGAGATGTGCTGCGTCTGCTGTTCTTTTTAGTTCCGTACAATGGCAGTGGGGGTACTCTGCATACAAATTAAATTTTATTCCCGTGATAAATCAATCAATTTGTACAAGTACGTCCATCTTCATCTCCCTGCATGTTCTCACGTTCATCGACGACATCCCAATGTGGGATTCCTACTACCTGTGATCATGTCGTGTCGGGAGGTTTGAAAAATAGCTTGCATATAGTAGAATGTCTAGGTGTGCTTTTCCCGTCTGCAGTCACTGTCAGTATGCATTCAATCAATATTTCAAACGGCATCTTTGCATTTTTGTACTTTTCCTGCGTCTACTTGCTTTGTATGGTGGAATTTGATGGAATTCTGTTGAAATATTTTTCTGAACACGAAATGAGGCTGCGAATCAGCTTGGATGCTGGAAATTTCGCTTGTGTTTACAGCTGCTACATTACTGGCTTTAAGGTGGAGGTTGCCGCGAAGGAAAGTTTCGAGTAGTAAATGGAAATGAAAGATTTACATATTCAGTATGTGTGTGTGTGTGTGGTCCATGATAATGCATATGAGTGATGGATGCTGGAGCAGAGCATAAAGTGACACGGCGAATTCGTCTGTGTTCGATTGACGTTGATTTCTTCTGTGCATGATAGTATAATTATTTCCTTTCTAATCTGTGTTCGTAGGTACCAGAAGACTGAATCGGCATTAAAAGCGACAGCTGAACGGACTACTTCTTTGCTCGGAGGCATTGGCTCTGCGATGAGTCAAAAACTAGGTGCTCTCAAAAATACTGACTCTTTCCGGTCCATGGAGGAGCGCGTGTCATCGGCTGTGTCCACCGTCAAGGTACATGTAAGGAAAACATCGAAACTATCTTTCTATCTCTTTTCTCTTTTTATCCATGTACTATGTATCTTTGTCGTTATTTTCTCTTTCTCTTCAGCTCTCTGTTGATACTCTTTGCTCTCCACTACTGTTGATGGAGTCCGTGTACTGCATTTGTCCGAACAGTGCAGTGTTTACTTTCACATCATTTCACTATCCTTTTTTGTGTGTCTCTGTGACCTGTTTTAGTTCAATTAGTTGTGACTATACATTTCCTTCCCTCGTATTATTCCTGAGTCCATCTTCGTTAGTGGGAGACAAGGTTGTTTAGAGTTGCGCCTACGGTTAGAGTTACAGTTGTGGCTTAATAGTCAAGAATCACATTGTTTCCTTTGTCAATAAAATCCGACCTATGTTTTGATTAGGTTCAAGAAAAACATTTTATTAATCCGGACGCATGTATGTATATATCTGCGTCGATCCTCTTGTTGCTTGTAGGTACATGTACTGGGCTCAGAGCGTATTTTGTATAGTAAGAGTATTGTGATAAACGTGTTTGTAAGGCGACACCTTACTTCTAGGGAATTATAGTACGTAGATTTCAAAAGGGAATACTGACGTACCGTCTGTTCTCTGGATCCACGATAGTTTTTGGATAGAGGATGGAGGTGCGTTGTTGGTGGAAGTAGCCAGTTCCATATATACTTTACACGGGACGTAAATTGTCAGTTGAAGATTGTAGTAGGTACTTGTGCCGTCTGATACTCGATGAGAACCTACTGGAGTACGCAGTTTAAATGTGATTTTATTGATTTTTCTTCCCCATTCTCTCATTAAATATTAACTCGTTTTTCGTGGTACACTATCAAAGCTTTACTTTCTGTTTAACTACGAGATCGAGAAACTTCAAACGATACAGAAAGAGCATAGATCACGGCATAAACTACATAAAAGGTAGTACTAGCCACTGTCACGTTTACATAGTATATCTAGTAAACTTGTTAGTAACTGTAACTTCTTTATAATTCAATCTTAGCTTGCATACGCTGTTTTAAATTTGATTATACTCAGCTATCAGTTTTAACTGGGAAATTTGTGCCATAGTCTTTGATGTTCAGGACTTCTTTGGTTTGCGTCAGTTTTGTCGCGTTCAGTTAGTAGCTTGGTGTACTCATGATGGGCACTATTCTATTGAGTTGTATAGATAGTTTGTATGCTCTTAGGGAGTAGAAAAATAGAAGATGACAGTATTTATGAACGCTTCACCTACCAGCGGACCAAAAAACAATTTCGTCAGAGAAAAATGTATTTTTACTATGGTACCTGTAGGTACACTTTTAAGCAAATAATCTGGCATTGCAAATAACCGACGGCAGTAGTGAAGGGAAAAGTTCAACGGTGAAACATTTGTCTGTCAGTATGACGGATATGCGGAGGAGGTTTGCGCCGCAGGAGTTTATCATCCCGTCACACTTTTCCCAGTATTGTGAAACTTTTGATGTGGAAGCGGGAGCATAGTAGTAGCCATCCTAGGTGTACATATTTCTGTACTCGTTCCCTTATATTTTATCGAGATATGATTTACCTTTGGTAGGTGATAATATGGATGTGAGGCAAGAGTCAGCTACTGTATTTGTGTTTTAGTCTTATCCGAAACTGAGCTGAAGGGAACTTCAGTGTGTGCTAAAACTATTACGAGCTAGTGGAAGCACCATTTGCTTATGGTTTGCTGTTTATTACGATACGTCGGTTTTAATTCTTCATCAGCATCATATTATTTTAACGTATTTGTGTGTACGTTAGTGATTTCAATGGGTGTTATCGCTACAGGCGCTTCAAAGCTAATTTTCCTCGTCAGATAGTAGTGTACGAATGTAGAGCAGAAGACTGCTGACTTGTCAAATTATTGTTCAAAAAGCGACGTAATTAAACTGGTTTTAGTGGCTTTGCTTTACTCATTTTTGGAAAATTAAATGCTATATGGTTGATAATAGAAATTCTGTTTACACAACCAGCTGAGTGGCTCAAGGGAAAAAAACAAACAAGGAAATTGTATGAATCCAGTTAGACCCAAAAAAAAGTTACCGTGAGAAGCGATTTTTTTTGCAGAGGCTAGGAATGATTTATTTTTGTTTGCATGTGTAAACCTCATCTTACCTACTTATTGTCTTCCATTTATGGCGGAAAATAAAGATATATAAAGTAGGCATGTATCTACTTTCCTTGCGTTCTGCATTCATGTGTAGTGCGGATAAAGGTTTAGGATAAGCTGTGTAAATAAGGCAGGTCTGGGGTAGCTTTTATGTATTCATCTGGATATTATACGCATAGATGCATGTACCAATCCGATTTAGGCATGGACCTTATTTTTGTTCTTGGGACAGATTTCTTGTTGCACTGCAAAATTAATTGTTTCTGGGTGAATAAGATAAAAGAGTTGCTTTGGAATAATATTAAGGAGGCAAATGATGGGGGCAGTTTGGAGCGCATGTAATAATCAAATGGTTGGAAAGTAGAACATACGTGTAAAAATAATTAAGGTAATTTGTTGAGTTACGGGGAAAGTTTAAACGGATTCGTAGGGCCACAATGAGATTTGTGTGGGTAGATTGGATTTAATTATACTCATCAAACTAAACACTACGAGACACACACTCCGACTCTGGGTCTGGTAGTGCAAGTGACGGTGGTAGCTTCTAGGTGGATTGTGACATGACTGTGCTACAAGTACAAATAGGACTATAGAGTAAACTTCCAGAGACTCAGCCACGAAGCTTTAGTGATTTTACGGGGGAGCAGTCGTATGTACGTCATAATTGTTATTGCATGGAGGATCCTGGAGGCTACTGTGTAGTAGATTAGGTAGGAGATTTGGTAAGTATTTACATTCGCCATGTTGTTTGTTGTAATCAAATAATAATTCATGGTTAACGAGGCAGAATGAAAACGCATATTATGCAGATTTGTTGTTGCTGATGCTGCTGACAGTGAGTTGAGTAGGAATGGCTGTGCATATAATCCTTGTCTAAAAGAGGATGAAGTAATGAGTGGATACACGCGGATAGGGAGTTAGGGACTGTATTTGTAAGCAGGTGAAAGCATAAAATGATCAAGTTGCTTTGCGGTGATGAAATTACAAAATTAGACTCGGATGCCTACATTAATTGAATGTGGTATTAAGTTTAAATCATATGTAGACTTGGGTAATTTAGTTGAGAATACTGCTGCCGTAGTTAAGGGCAGTGGTATCTCCTCATCTTCGTCACTATAATTATAATTATGAGAATAAATTTATATCACTAATTTGCAATTTCCATTTCATCCTCCTTTCCCTTTCTAGTTTATGTTCAATTCCAAGTATTCGGTCTGTAGCTCTCGTCCATGTCCAAACTTCTACTCTACCAAGTTGATGTAACCGACTGATTCTGTTTGTCTTTCGCTTGGAAACTCTGTAACACTTTTAAAATCATAAATTATTCTTTAACATTTTCATGCTCTTCTTCCTATAAATATATTATTTCAGTACACACTTATCGTTAGTACGTTTGTTTTAGCGAGAAAGTCACACTAGCGGCCTTGTTTGACTTGACGATAAGCTCCGCTATTGTGGGTTTAAGCTAAGCTAATGATGAGCTATAGTAGTATGACGGGTAATAAAAGTTGGTGATAAAGGGACTGTATAACATGGGATACATGTGTAGCTACATTTTTAGTGTGTGTAGAATTAAATCTAATGAAAGTCTTTCGTTTGAATTTACAAAATGACAGACACGAATGGGAGGATCACGTTCGGGTTCGGTGCAAAGTTTTGATGAAGCACTACGTGAAGCAACTGCAAATCAAGGGAACAACCCGGATGGGTCTAAACCTAATGGAACTCCTACGCCTGTTGCCACTCCCGTAGCTGAAGAAAAGCCCGTCTCATAAACAGCTGCTTTCGCTGCCGGAATGAAAGCTATGAAAATAAAGTAAATGAAATGAACTAACCAACGGAATGCAATTCTAGTTGTAATGAAAACAGCAAAGCAAAATATTGTAATAAATTGTGGAGAGAAAAAACCTGTCCCTGAGATGAGACCTTGGACACTAATTCTTTCGTCATAATAATTATATGTTCGTACTGTAATTATGAAGACAATGAGTACTCACTAAAAAAATAATCCAAATCCGGTTCCGGATCCCTCAAGCCTATAAATATAATAATTAAATGTAAACAAATTCTGCCCAAATAATTTTCTATGTTAGTGTACTATATTTGAAAAGAACTACACACAATTTGTGAAATCTGATTGTTATGTATTCATCTGTTTGAGCTCTTGTCTATAAATGTATAACTTATTACTAGTACCAGCAGCGTCAACTGTCAATTGAGTATAATCAGATCCTTATCATCATACGTTGTGCAGAAATAAGTAACAACAAAAGTATTTTATAGTACTTCCCGTTAGAATTTTTTTTAAATCCGGGAATAATTATGTATACTGAAATTCTAAAGCACAATTCCTCAATACAGGATTTAGAAATAAACTATTAAAAAGCAACTACAATCAAATATAATAATGTAGGTACCGATACAGATAATCGTAAGTAATCATTACTGTCACTGCAGTGCGTGTAACTCTGACTCATACTGCTATAGGAGAGAGTCCGTTCAGACAATGAAAAGAGAAAATCGAGTCTCATCGAACACTCATGTTAAGGCGGAATTTTATTGTACTCCCGAGATCCATTATAGTTATTATAAAGTTTAAGAAAGAAAGATGATATAAAATTATAGAAATACCTAGTATGTAAACATTTATTAATATGCTTTTTATTATGTAATTCCAATTCTACATATTCTTACATATTATATATTTGTTTAGCAGTTAAAATTATCTTAACGAAGTAAACATTTCCTTGTAAGTTTTTGTCATAATGATTGTAAAAGTTACGAAATTGTGTAAGACATGAGTTTAAACGAATACTGAACATGATTGAAAAGAATCCTTGAGTCGAAGTCAGAGTTTGAAAACAGACGAAAACAACTAAAAATGAGTAAAAATAACGATGCGCTCGATAATAAATAGAATTTAATGAAGTACCTTACGTATACAAAAAAAAAGAAAAGAAAATCAATGACAAAATGGACGGAGGATGTACACGAAAGCAAAAATGTAAACCTTTTAGATTGATCAATATTTTAATATGTTTGTTTACATTATTAAGTCTGGTACTATGATAGACGTAATGGTGTACATAGTGTTTGCATCATTATGTTATATATGTAGTAGTTTCTCTGTAGTTAAAAATTTCAACAACAAAAAATGAATTAATCAGAAAGTTTCTTTTCCTCCATTTCCCTATAACTCAATGCAAATATTCACCCTTTATAAATTTATTCAACAATAATCAATTTCTCAGTATTTAGGTAAATATAGTAACAGTAATGACATAATGATTGTGAATCCTGCATTTGTACTAGATTCCGTTCTAATAATTACAGTAAGTACCTACATGAATATGTAATCATAGGTATACACATATAGTATTACGCTATTCCATTATATGTAGTTAATTAGCTTTTTTTGAATTTGAGTCGGTCACCATTATTCATTTTCTTTTTTTTTTGTCGGTTGTAGGCACGCTAATAATAATATTTTAGTACGTTTATTGAAGTGAACTTTAGTAAGGCAATTCAAGGTTTCCAATGTAGCTCCTAGCACTAGCATTCGATTAGCATTGACTATATTGATTTATAGATGTTAAATACTAAAGAGTAATTAAATGTCAACACTTTCATTTTGATGTTTGTGGGATTTGGATTTATTCATTCCTTTCGTTAGATTTGTTAATAATATTAATTACTATAGTACTATTATTACCATTAATACTTTATAATAGTCTCAGTTAAAGTACTGTACACTGTAATGTAAGTCCAGTCTTGAGGTCATATGGTCATCGATTTCGGTTTGGCTACAGTTACAATAATTATGAATAAGTGAGTAATACAATTAAAATAAATAAGATCCCTGACAAAAGAACAAGAAAGTAAGTGTAGTCGAGTACTATTATGAGCATTAGTATTATTTGATTTTAATTCCATTAATGGTCGTCTGGAGTCCCATTGGATTGGATTATGTACATACATGCGCTACTTGACAGATCCCAAGAATAGTGAGGGAGAGAACACTTTGCATAGATTCTTTTGGCTCTGGATTAAATGGGTCCATAATCCTAGTTTTACGACTCTGCAAATTGTTGGCTCATAATCTTCTTGAACCGCTTTTCTACAATTTCATTTCATAAGCCAGGCTACGTATGCTTTTCAGAGTATCACGGCACCGGAAACAAAACACTTGAGTACATATTAAAACAAAAACAAGAACAACGTAGGTCAACGCCAACAGCAACCACTACAGTATTGGATGTAACTAACTACCTATTCTCTTCCGATGCGCGATGGTATGCATGATTTCAGTTGAGATTTTCAGATCTCCATCAGATCCTTTGACTCCGGACGTACTAGATTCTATGTATTTATTATTTGAACATCTCTCTCTCGTCACTACCACTACATTTGCATTACTGCCTCCGTCCGTCTCTGCCTCTGTGCCGTGAACGTCCTCATAAGCTCTCTCGTATCATCAGTATGCACAACATTTTTTGGTCCTCGCAGATTTCTCTGTTCCACAAACATGACATGATAAATACAGACAGCGACAGGAGATCCTTTCAATGCCTTGTGGTATGAGCATTCAAACATGCACACGCATTGGCAGGGTCCTTTTACTCAATCTGTAGACTTCCGTGGTGGTGAGATATTGTATGGCTATGGAATAGCATGGCATGAGGGTTCACGGTCACAGCTTCGAAATACAAATCTTCGAAAACCACGACTTCGAAACTATTTCTTCGAAAGTCCAT